>OV725078.1:165126919-165211919 GCA_928085145.1 Nezara viridula | reverse complement strand
GGTAGAGTCTCTACATTTCCTTTCATGCTATTTATTTCTCTGTCGACATTTACTAGATATATACTTATTATTATACACTTGTAAATTTCATGAATAAAAAAAAAGTTAAAGGAAATATTATAAATAAACTATGATGTATACGTTTTAGTCATATTACTAATAATGAACTAAATACATTTTAAAATGGCAGATATTTCTCGATTCAGTCAAACAAATCAAATCAACCACACAACTTATAACACATTGATTTCATAAAGAAACACAATAGGTTTTCAAAAAATAAAATAAATAATATATATATATATATATATATATATATATATATATATATATATATATATATATATATATATATATATATATACATATATATATATATATACATATATATTCACAGATTTAATTTAAAAGTTGTATGCAATATTTTGAAAAGGTCAATATAGGTTTGTAAATAAATGTATTAAAATGTCATGTTTCAATACAAAACCATTTAATATTTAAAATATATTTATCATTTTGCAAAACATTACTTCAGCAGGCACTACTGAATTTATCTCAATTAAATATATTGTAATATATCAACTAATAATTTATAAACTAACAGTAGTCTAAATATTCTACAGAATAACCATATAAAACAGACATGGATTATGACTGGTAGAGGGTTTAACAATAACATAATACTCATATACCACCATCCATACAAAACAATTTAATTTTAAAATATATTAAGACTATTCATTTAAATACCAAATTTATGTAAAAATATATATATATATATATATATATATATAAAATAGAATAGAAAATAATTTTATTCTGGGACAAAGTCCCTTAAGAATAACAGAAGAATATGAAAAAAAAGATTACTTCTGCCCAGAAGATTTATTGTATTAAATAAATAATTTTAAAAAAAACCTTAACTAAATCAACAATGTATAAAAAACTAAACAAATCAAACTCTTTGTAAAATACTTAAAACTATATATAAAAAAAATAAATGAAACAATGTAATAACTGCTTAGAAAAAAGACAATAAAATGAAAAAGATAAAAGGAAAACAATAAATAAACAAATAAATCTTCTAATACATGAGCACAAAGCCTCCAATAATTAAAAGAAAATTACAATTGTTATATAAATCAATATACATGTATATATATATATATATATTACCTGATGGCATCCCTCTCAAATTAATAAAATTATGTTTTCCTGAAATCCTCCCAGTTCTTCTTTTCATCTACAATTTCTCCCTTCAGAATTCAGTATTCCCTACATCTTGGAAAAAAGCCATTGTCCTTCCTTTGAATAAAAATTCGAATCCGACCTCACCCAAAGATTTCCGCCCAATCTCAATTCTTTCCAACCTCTCAAAACCCCTAGAAAGATTGGTGCAATCCCAAGTCTCCAACTTCCTCGAAAAGTCCAACCAACTTGATCCTCTCCAATCTGGTTTCCGTCCCAGCTACTCCACACAATCCGCCTTAATTAAAATCACCAGCGACATTCAAACTGCAATAGATGATAAAAAGTTAACAATCCTTATCCTTCTCGACTTCTCCAAAGCCTTTGATTCCATCAACCATTCCATCCTTTTCAACAAACTGAAATTATTATCCTTCTTTAATAGTTCCATCTCTTGGTTTCAATCTTTCCTTTCACAACGTACCCAAGCAGTCTCCATACCCAACCAACCACTATCTGCTTTCCTTTCTTTATCCTCTGGAGTTGCCCAGGGTTCAAGCATATCTCCTCTCCTTTTCAGCTCCTACATTAACGGCCTACCTAAATCAATTCTCCATTGTTCCCATCACCTTTATGCAGACGATTCACAGATGTACCTATCATTTTTCCCTCCTGAGTTACTGGGGGCATTTGCAGAGATCCAAGAAGACCTAGATCGAATCAGTGCCTGGGCAAATGTAAATGGATTACGGTTAAATGCTGCCAAAACTCAGGCCATTGTCATTGGTTCCAAGCCCCTCCTTAGATCCTATACAGACTTTCCCATCCTTCACCTTAATGATCAGCCAATCTCCTTCTACTCCTCTGTTAAAAATTTAGGATTTTTCATTGATCAAAACCTCTTTTGGAATCACCATATTTCTCATATCACTCGACGGACAATTTTCACCCTCAAACTATTCCATCGCTTCCGCCATCTCCTACCTCAACATACGCGTAGACTCCTAGTTTCCTCTCTCATTTTCCCCCACTTTGACTATAGCTGTGTGGTGTATGATGGCCTCTCTGTGGAGCTCCGTGATAGACTGAAAAGACTAATGAACAGCTGCGTAAGATTTGTGATCGGGGCCCCAAGATACTCCCATGTTTCTCACCACTACGCTGAGTTAAAGTGGCTTTTCCCCTCCTTCCGAAGACAATATTTCCTAGGTACGTTCCTCTACCAAATCATCAACAACCATCGTCCTTCTTACGCCTACAACCTTCTCCAGTTCAAATCCTCAGTCCATTCCCTGTCCACAAGATCTCGACCTTCTAACCTTTACATGCCTTCTCACAGATCTGCCTCATTCCAAAATTCCTTCATTGTTCGCTCTGTCAATTTCTGGAATTCCCTCCCTATCAAAATTCGACATTCTCCATCCATATCCACATTCAAAACCCTCCTATTCCAATTCCTATCCCAAAAACAGTCAGATAGTTGCTAACCATTCGAGCTGATTTTAATAGAGAATTTGATACATTTTTATTTTTTAATTCTTTATTTTTTTCGTAAAAGTGTATACTGGTCTATAAGAGCAAACAGCTTTAAGTGTCTTGTCATAGTATTAATGGTTTTGTATATAGTTTAGTTTGTTTTGTATATAGAATTTTTACCTTATATTTTTTTTTTTCATTATTTCTTTTTTTTCGATTGATTTTATTTTGGCCAGATGTAATATATTAATTTTGTTCTATTCTGTTATTCTCAAGGGACTGTGTCCCAGAATAAAGTTATTTTTCTATCCTATTCTATTCTATATATACACTGACAAGCAAAATATTCCACCCACTTGATTTTTTCATGTTTTCATCTAAAAATATTTCTGCTTTGGATTGGTCTATTATTTTTAATGAATAAATAGGTAATCTTTTTGTTTGTTTTCAATGTTAATATAGAGTACAATAACCCTTAATCCTTAATTCAATTAAATGATTCTAAATTCCAATGTTTACTTTCTATGGAATCAAAATGTTTATTCAGTATCATTAGTTCAGTGCCGTTTCCTGGAGCACATTTCTTAGTCTTCTGCTTTTAATTTTTTCAATATTAAGTTTAAAAATGCCTCTTAGTGGCACTTATTGATGATGGACGTTCCATTAGATATGCAGATAATGCCATTGGAGTTCCATATGAAACTTTACGAGACGCCGTCAGGCGTTTTCGGGAAACTGGTTCTTACAATAGAAGGACCGGTTCTGGACGGTTCTGGACCTAGGATAACAGAACCACGGGATGACCGGTTTTTGACTTTGAGAATTTAACGAAACCGGCACCTTACCGTTGTTCAAGCGATTCATCAGCTCGAAGAAGTTCGAGGTGTGCAAATTTCTGAACGTACCGCTCGGAGAAGATTAAATGAGTATGGATTAATGGCTTTTCGTCCATTAAGAGGACCAGAGTTGACCAGAACTCACAGAGTAACACTTCTGGCTTTTGCTCGAGAACACAGCCATTGGACTATGGACGAATGGAGTGCTGTACTTTTTACAGATGAGTCAAGATTCGCTCTTCGATCTCCAGACGGGCGTGAAAGGGTGTGAAGAAGAAGAAACGAAAGATATGCAGCCTGTAATTATTCCCAGAGCCAACCTTTCCAACGTGGTTCCTTAATGGTGTGGGCTGGGATTTCAATGGAGCGCCGCACAGAATTGGTTGTTGTTCGTGGAGGGTCTTTGACGGCCATTCGCTATGTAGATGAGATTTTGGAACCTCATGTGTTGCCTATCCTCGACGAAATCGGCGATTGTTCTATTCTAATGTACGATAATGCACGCCCACATGTCGCCCGCATAGTGCAGACGTTCCTTCAACAGAACAATATTGAGGTTTTAGCCTGGCCAGCACGTTCTTTAGATTTGAACCCCATTGAGAATTTATGGGATAACCTCGGAAGACGAATAAGAGCGCGTGCAACACTTCCTGATACACTGCAGGACCTTGAAAGGGCTCTTCGGGAGGAATGGGCTATCCTCCAGCAAAGGGACATTTCCCGACTGGTGGAAAGTATGCCGAGGCGTCTTCAAGAAGTAGTGAAGGCAAGAGGAGGAAACACACGCTACTAAACGATGATGTAATTAATTTCATTTAGAATAATAATGGTTCGTTTTTCAATTTTTTTTTCTTTAATCTTTCTTACCCAATCACATTTTGATTATTAAAGGTAAAAAAGATCATAAAATTCCATAAATACTAAGTATTATCTACAAATACCATGTATTATATACAAATACAACTTTTTTTACAAATATTTTTAGATGAAAACATGAAAAAATCAAGTGGGTGGAATTTTTTGCCTGTCAGTGTATATATATATATATATATATATATATGGGAGCTAGGATAGCCTTGTGGGCTAAGGCGCTTGCAATAGGTAATCAAAGTTAAGCAACGCCGAGCGTGGCTAGCACTTGGATGGGTGACTGTTCACCAAGGAAAGCCACACTGCCAGAGATTTCTCCCCCCCCCCCTGGGTATGTGAGACCCGTCAGGCTACTGGAGGCAACTCTCACCGACTGGGCCTAGGATTGATGACCCTACCCCGTACTTTACTGTATAGTCAAGAGGGAAAAAAGAGTTTAAAAAAATTGTATGTATATTACAAATAAAAGACATAATGATTGAGATATTTTATCTTAGTAAACATTAAATCATATATAACAAAACTAAATATTATAATTATACAATAAACATATAACAAACAAATAATAAACCAATTGAATGACTTTAAGAAAATAGAATTCTTGTGATATACATAACAAAGAACAGAATTGTATAGATAAATGGCATGAAAAAAAAAAATAAGAAATATATATATACAACTTCATAAGTAATATAAGAACAAAGCACTGTTATTTAATACATGGTTTTCTATTTTTTGTTTTGTGAAAAGAAATTGAAATAGGAGATTGTGAAAATTGGATAAGGAGGGAGCAAGCTGGATTTTCAAAAGGAGGGAAAGCCAGAATATTGGCAGAGCAGATAACAGAGGAGTTTGGGAACGAAGCAATATATATATATATATATATATATATATATATATATATATATATAGAGAGAGAGAGAGAGAGAGAGAGAGAGAGATAGATAGATAGATAGATAGATAGATAGAGAGAGAGAGAGAGAGAGAGAGAGAGAGAGAGAGAGAGAGAGAGAGAGAGAGGGAGAATGTTTCAATAATAAGTGGTGAAATAAAGATATTAAAAATCAATTCAATATTAAGAGACCATTTATACATGTATAGGTACGGAATCTGTAATTTGAAAAACTCTATAGGACAGATGGAATTCCAAATTGAGCTGAAAAATAAATTCGAACACTTGAAAGTTGAAGGCTTCATGGTTGACCAACATTGGGAGGCACTAGAGTCAGGGGTAAAACAAACAGCTAAAGAAGTAATCGGGATTCAGTAGAAAAGAAAAGCTAAGAAATAGTTCACAGAAGCATATGGAAAGGGTTTGGAGGAAAGAAGAAAAGTAAGAAGAAAAGTCCTCTGCTTCGCAAAAACTGATCAAGCCATGCTGGACAAATACGATTTCACCTGGAAAAAGACAAGACAAACAAAATAATAAGAACAGCAAAAAGATAATTTTTTGATTCTGATAATTTTCTATTTTCTTTCATAGTTTGTTTTACGAATTTAATTAATTTATTAAATTAATATTCAAGCAAAACAATCTAAATATATTATGTATTGTGAAATTCAATATATACCACAGGTTGTGAGCCTAATTAAAATAGTCATGGAAAATGTAATAATAGTAACTGTACTGAAAATAAAGTAAACCAATGAAAAGTGAATACTGTACTCCTTCAATAATACAACATGGCATTTATCCAAAACCTCCATAGGCTCATAATTTCAAGGAAGTTATGTTTGGGATGTTGTAGCAACTTTTTCGTCAAAATCTACTTATCAGAAATGGTGCTTTAAATTGTTGGATTTATATATTTTTACAATTTTCTAAAAAACAGCTTTTAAGATTGTGATTTAACTTATTATATCAATGTCAAATCAAATGTTTTTTTATATCAAGCAGATAATTTCTCCATTAAAATAGTCTTAGCTAAGCCATGTCTTAACTGCTCAATTTTGGAAATATCTTCCTCTTAAGTAATTTAATTTAGTTTATTTAAAAAAAAAAGTTTACATAAATATAGTAATGAAAATAGCATCTGACTAATAAAGTTGGCAACTATAAACTGAGCACTGCCTTCACACATAGATATATTCATAAAATTGGAGCAACTGATTTGCAAACTTTGAATCAAAGTGATCATGTAGAATGATCACTAAATAGTACAATAAACATTAAATATTTGGTGGTATGCATAGATGTCCCTTATACTCCACTACACCCTTAAGAGTTAGTTTAAAAGCTAGAAAAGAATTTTGTTGATAACATTGTTTTCTCCACTTCCCTTGAATGATTCAGTAGTAGAAGGTAATGGTGGTGTTACCATACAGTAACTTATTTTATTATTATCTATAGGTGACTCTATAGATAATATTTAGTACAGAAGAAATACATTTAAAATTTGGCACATCCAATATCCTAAATAAGACAAACAGATACGAAAGATTAAATATAAAATAATAATTCGCCAAATTTTACTATCAAAATTAAATTTAAAACAATATGTACGAGTATACTGGACAAACACTATGATTATAATCTCAATTTCAATAATGTTGAAATATTAAATGAGGCAAAAATCAGGAAATTCTTGTAATCCATTCACATAACAAAATATATTAAAAATGTAATCAATTTCAAAACATAAATTGAATGAATATAAATTGTAATATATATACTTTAATTGAAAGTTGTTAAAAATGATTTAATAAATTAATATAACAGTTAAAAAGCAAGCTAATCTAGTTTCACTAGTTCACGGAAAAGAGAATTACTGCGCTGTAGTTTTCACAAAAAGAAAAATCCCAAGAGGGGAGGGACAAAGGTTTTTGTTTTGGCCAGCAGTTGGTGTTTGGCTAGGGTGAAGAGGATGGGAGAAGAGATCCTGGCTCCAGTGGGTAAAATCCAGTAATAGTATTACCATCTTGGAAGTTGATGTTCGGCAGAGATACTAGTTATTTGGAATTACAAGAGAGAGGATCTCTCAGGCAGCTTGAGTTGAGTAGAAGAAAGTGTCACCATTTTGGAAATGTTGTGTTTGGCAGAATATTGGAAAGTCTTTGAAGACAAATGAATTTAGTGCAAAAAAGGAAGCAATAGTATTTTTAGAAAAAAAAAGTTAGCTTGCCAATCCATACTTGACTTTTTTTAAAAATCAGTGTTTAATTTTAGTATAAATAATGTAAATAATAATAGAGAGAAAAATAGTTGGGGTGCTCAGTCAAATAAGAAGGCAAAAATAAATAAATAAAGGCAATAATGGTATAATTTATTTTTTCCTTCTTATTTGAATGATCACCCCAACTATTCTTCTCTCCATTATTCACGACGTTCAACCATTTACCAATTATGTAAATAATAATAGTTTGTCTGAGTGTTTTGATCTGATTGTCAGTAACCCATACCTGAGATAGAATAATTGTAAATTTCAGTTTTGTATATATTAATTCTCTTATAATTTTGTTTATTATTTAATATCCTTTTATTTATTTAGGAAATATCCCAATAGTATTGAAGTGATCTTCCGAGGTTATATTATTATTAGTTTAAAAATATAAGAGTGATGTTACAAAATATGAATAATAAGTTAACATGTTTAATATAATTGAGTTGATATTTAACAATTAAAAAAATATGAGTGAAGTAAAAAAAGTATTAGGTTTATCCTAGTAGAAATAACATTTGGGCTTTGTGTTCATTTGGCAAACTTGACATTTGGCATACTATTACAATATTTAAAAAAAAAATATATACATATTGATTTAACAGTAGAGGTATGCACAATTTTTATTTTACTAATGTTAAGAGAATATAAATATTTAATTATTCAAGTTTTTAATTGCACACATAATAAAAGGAACAAAAAATATGTTTTTGTAAAGCAATACAATACTAGTTTTACCATTTCTATAATACCAAGCAATATTATTTCAAACAAAATTGCTTGAAGGTTTATTTTGCTTGATCTCATAAAACTTATTTTTTATGTTCTATTTAGGACAATTTATTATTGAATAATTTATTTTTTAACACAACCTGTATCTTTGAATTTGCTATTTCTCAACTTTCATTTTATTTTTTTATTTATTTTTTTTTTTTTTAATCTGTTTATTGAATAATAATACAATCAGCCACTGCTGGAGGGCTATAAGCATTAGGGCTACAAGTTCTCATTCATACAATATATACGAATAATAAAGAAATAAATATAAATATAATAAGTAAATAAATAATACTGGTGAAGAAGTTAAATAAAAATAAAAATTTCTAAACACAATCATACCTATATACAATATAGCCAGGCTTTTTCCCCCATACGTGGAAGGCGAAGCAAGACTCCGGGAGATCCCAGCGCCACTTTTCCAGCCGCATCACTAGTATTAGAAGCCAATGGAGACTGAAAGAGGGCACTACAGCCACAGACGCTCAGGACATGAGTGGAGAAGCTGGCCATTGCCAGGACTCCAAAGGCATATTTACAAAAGATCTCGAGGCCACTGCCGTTTCAACCTTCGAGGGGGATGGTATGGATGTTCGGAGCTGGATAGGGATTGCGCTAGAGGATTGGGATGATGAATGAGGTTCTGGTGAAAGTTGGAGAATCTGGATGGGATGATGTCATGGACATATGGGATGTTAAGGTCATGGTGTAGGGTCTTGTTCGTGACATAATATGGAGCATTGACTATTGTTCGAAGGACTTTGGACTGGAAGGATTGGATGCGTTTGATATTCGATGATTTAGTTGTCCCCCACAGTTCAAGTCCGTAGGTCCAGATAGGTTTCAGTATGGTCTTGTAGATTAATAATTTGTTTTCTGTTGAGAGATGAGATGTTCTGTTTAGTAGTCTATATAGCTGCCCAAATCGTCGGTTAAGCTCTTGTCTTTTAAGTCTGGTATGTGGGTTCCAAGTCAGTCTTTTGTCCAAAAGGAAGCCAAGGTATCGGACTGTGTCTGAGTAGGGAAGAGGAATTGAATTAAAAAGGAGTGGTGGACAGGATCTGCGTCGAAGAGTGAAAGTTACATGCTTGCATTTTGATTCATTAATTTTGATGCGCCAGTTGTTGCACCTCTGCTCAATGAAGGAAAGGTGTCTTTGCAGGTTCTGAGACGCTATTAGAGGATCCGAGTGAGAGGATAGGATGGCAGTATCATCAGCAAATGTTGCTAGGAAGGTATCAGGACTTGAAGGGATGTCAGCGGTGAAAAGGATGTAGAGAACTGGGCCCAAGACACTTCATTTTATTTAGAGAGAATGATATTACCATATTGTTAATAAGTGTTTCTTATGTTGACTGCAATTGTAAAAGCAACAATAAAAGGTTTTATTTAATATTTAATAATAGTAATATTTTGAAAAAAATTTATGCATAATGTTTTAATATAGAACCTGAACAAAGAGGGTGTGAATGTTATCTATTACAATTAATAGAAGCTGATTAATTATATAATAGAAATCAGTAAAATAATAGCTAAATTTTTATTGGATGATGATTTTATTGAATTTATGAATTATTTGGAGGTGTTCTGGAAAGTATACCGAAAAGGTACTTAAGAGATGTAGAAAACCCATTAGAAAAATATTGTGATACTGAATGCACAAGAAAAAGGTATTGCTTTTCAAAAAATACCTTTATAAATCAGTTGATCCCGTTACTCAAAATGGATATTGATAAATTGATTAGGGGTCTACCTGTAAGCATTACAATTCTGATATGCACAGCTTGCTCTTTTTTGCAACCAGCAACTTTTAGGTAATTGTTTCTTTTCTTATTTGTATTTGAAACTGTAGCGGTGTCTTTATTTTGAATAATGTATGTTTTTTTGAGAACTTGGGACGTGAGGAACTGTAACTCTCCTCCAGAAAATAGTTTTGTCTTTATATGAGTCATCTATAATAACAAGAATATAAAAAAATTAAAATAATTATTATTATGTATTTGAACAGTCCAGTTACCTCCTTTACTTATTTGATGTTAAATCGATATGTTAACACATTTTTCTGTCAATGTTCAAGAAAAGAAGAAGCAGTTAATGTCACATTTTCTTAAATTCTTCTTGTTTGTTATGTTTCATTATTTGGCTAATATCAAACTAATTCTAAGAAGTGGAGTGGAAAAAAGAACATTCTCAATATTTTTTTTTTAGCTTTTAACCTACCTCTTAAATATTCAGAAAATAGTTTAAACTAAGAAGTTTCATTTCACTAGATTTTATTTAGTTAGAAATATAATAATAACAAAAATAATAATTTTATAAGTATCAAAATAACAAAAAGAATAATAATAACCCGATAATTACATTGTCTATCAGTTAAATATAAGTTATAGTGAGAGTAAAGAACAGTTTTGGGAATGATGAAGGGTCTTCTATTTCCCCTAAATGTCCCCTATAGGAGAAGAGAAATTTAAGGGGTGGATTCCGACATCAGCTTTTTGGGGACAATAAGGGAATAGTGGAATATAAAGGCCGTCTGTACATCCCACCAATTATTGTGAAATCAAATATGGAATGGTTCATGAATTGATAATTCTCATACTGCCAGAAAAATATTGTAAACAAGCCAAAAAAAAGCCACCAACTTTCAAAAAAATTTAACCATAAGAAATAATAAAACTGGGTAAATTATTTTATTTTTAAAAAGAGAGTATCTTTAAATAATATTCAAAAAAGAAAAACTATTAGACTGATATATAACATAAAAGTTTTGGAGAAGGGTGTTTAAATTAGAGAATCGTTTAATTTTTAATGAGAAGGTGAAATTAACTTCACACCAAATCTAACAGTTATTTTATTAAATATAAACGAAAAAAACTTCACAATATGCTAATTAGGGAATATAAGAATAGTGTGCCTGTATAAATAGAACAGAGCACTGAGCCTTTGTCAGAATAATTTAGGAAATTAAATTAATATTAATTAAAGTAAGTCATATTACTCAATGCAATCTATTTTTAATATAATATATATTGTATTGTTCACATTGAGACCACAGACAGAACTACGGGGGGAGGGGCTTTCAGGCTGACCCTCCTCCAAATGGTAAAATATAAGCATGTTTTATAGACAAAATATTAAAAGCTATCTCTTAAAGTATTATTGTTCATGTAATTACATTTACTAGGACTTCAAGAATCACTTAAACAACATGTCATATAGGTAGGTAGTTTCTTTCTTTTTTTTTTCTTCAAATTAATTATTGTTATATATATGAAAAAAAAAGCTTTCGGGCTGAAGCTCTCCTTCCCAAAATTAAATCCTGGATCCGCTAGTGATTGGGACTATATAATGTGGATTTTGTAAAACAAATAACTTGTGTCTAAATTTTCTATAAAAATATTATATTATATTTTTTGAGGTTTAAAGATATGTTAATATCTCAATAATATCTTTTTAGTACACCACACAAACTTCCTGCAAGAAGCAAGTTAACAGCAACACTGCAAGTAGTAGTGATGATGGAAATGATTTTGACATATTAAGAAATTTCTATAATTGAAAGTGTTAATACATACATAATTGGTACATTACTTTTAATATAATTAAATTCTCAACAAAGTATAGATCAACATCTACTTCTCTTGAACATTAAGGCTTGAAATTAAAAGTTAACTTTAAGCCTATTTCAGTTTGGATATGACTGAAATTGTTATTACCAATTATCTTTCTGTTATTTCAGAACTAAAAAATTTCCCCATGGCATTTATTCAAAACATTAAAGCTTTTATAGAACTTTTATCAACATAAAAATAGCTTTAATTTAAAAGTTTTATTAAAACAATTCATTTAGGTGAAAGATAAATATAAAGAATGGGAACTGTACATTATATTCTTAGCTACTCAAATAAAGAATATATAAGTGAGAATCATGTAATTCATTCAAGACAGATTGTGTCTGCTATCTCAACCAAATTAACATGATTATAAAAAAGGTTAACTACACCACAATAATTAGACCAGGGCATTTTGAAAATTTTCAAATCCCATTAAAGTTATTATTATACTTGAGATAATATAAAATCTAAACAAAATGCATAAAGTCATCATGATCTTTTATATTCAATTAACATCACTTAAAAACAACAAAATGATTAATAGTGTAATTCTTAAGATATAATTGATAACTTACAACACAGCTAAGTAATTAGATTATGCAGTAATTAAGATAAATGTTTTATTAAATCATGACCCAACAATATACATTTTTTAGAGGACGAGACTGAAAGGTTGAAAAGAAAAGTTTTTTTTGCCTATTAGATATCAACTAAAAATATTTTATGAAAACTTAAAGGTGATCATTATTCACCATTGGAATACTTCTTTAGCCGTCTGTGCTCCTCCCGGCAACATTTGGTTGAACCTGAGGCTGACTTCTTACCATTGTCATTTCATTTGTTATTACTTGGGAAGAAGGATGGTCCTCTGTAGCAAGATTTACTTTTGGGTCGTAACACCACCGTTTGCTACTGCCCGGATCATACTCAGAAAAATTATTTGCATCCTTACATGCTAAACCGACCATAAATTTCCTCACGAGCGACTTTCTAAATTTGTTTATTTTGTATCTTCTGTCCATACTTTCTTCTTTTGAGTTAAAATATGATAATTGATTATAGCGACCAGCTATATGTGACTGTTTCGTAGTTACACATCAGCTGTTTGCAGCATTATGGTTAATTAAATCATAATTTTAATTTAAGTATATGTTTTTTATTTTTTAAAGTATATTCTGTGTTAAATTGTAATTTAGACACTCTATGTGATAGTTTTGTAATATTTGATACGTTTTTTCAGTAGTTTCGAGAGTTATTTGCGGTGTCTTAGATTTGATGTGATGTATGGAGTTTCACTGTACAATTAATATTATTAACTATTAATAATAGAATTCTTTCATTGAATAAATTACGAGTAATCTATAAAAACGTTTAATTTTCAAACTTAATTTTTTGATACGAATGTTTAATTCGAATTTTTAATTATTTAGTAATACCCGTCTGATCAATGTTTTCTTGGCACGCTAATGTATACGGTAATGGGTTATATTTAGTTTATGGGTTTTATTTAACTGATTTTGAAAATCTTACCAGTTCTGTAAGGGTGCAATTTATTTAATAATGTATTAAGCATAGCTATAATTATACTGAACAGACCTTGAGCATAGTTGTAGACTTTCGATTTTGATTGGAGGGGGGGGGGATGAACAAAAAAAAATGACTAGAGTTTTTATTATGTGTAAATATTCACATAACTATTGTGAAACGAACATACATAATATAGAATATTTAAAATTTATTTGTTTTTATGTTTGTATAGTTGTAAGAAGTTTTCTTTTTCTTTTTCTTGAAGAAGCTCGGAGATGTATGAAGGGCGGCGATGGGAGTCATGAGCTATAATGGGAATTATAATTGTCTAATGAAGAAGAACATAGAAAATAATAACAGATGATTAATGAATATAAGTTAAGTGAAGTGGACTAGTGGGCGGGGTGGCCGAATGGGTTAACGCGTTTGCACTGCACCGCCGTTGCAAGGCAACCTGATAAATGAATCAAAGATATAAAAATAGACACGAGTTCGCGTCCCGGTGCCGGGGGAGTCTTTAAAATCCCCACTCACACCCCCTGGCTCGGGAAAATCCCGTATAGCCTTAACGGCGAGGAAGGGAAGGACAAAAAAAAAAAGAAAAAAAAAAAGTTAAGTGGACTACATTGCTAAACACCAACGATGCAGTTGTCGTTCATTCAACTCCGGCAATAACATACTATTTTCTGTCTCAACTTCCAATAGTTACTCCATCCTATCTCCCATGTATCCTTCCTATTGGCCTACGTCCCTCAAAAAACGCCCTGATATCCTGGACATATTTTTCACCTCCCAGATCTCCTCTTCATATGTCACAATCAAATCCCTGGATGATCTTTCTTCAGATCATAGCTCATCCCTGCTTTCATAACACACAACCTTCGCTCCTAAACCCTCCTCTCCTCCTACGTTGATTACAGGACGAGTAAACTGGGACAAATTTCGTAATGATTTAGAAAACAAATTGGTCCTAAATATCCCATTCAAGACAAAACGTGACATTGACACAGCCATAGAATTACTTCTATAACAGACACAATAAACGATAACACATCTATCAATAAAATTAACTACTTTCAACGGACAGAACTTGCCACAGCTCATTCAAATCATATTAAGGGGAAAACGTAGAGCAAGATTGAAGTAGCACAGTAGTAGATATTCATCAGATAAAACTTATTACAACAAGTTAACTAACCAACTAAAAGCAGAAATTAAATAATTCAAAATTTACTTAACCAAACAGAAAATCTTATAACTACTGATTAATCACAATGGTTCTCCACCAAGAAGCTCGTTAAATTCAAAGATTTCAACCATCCTTTCATTACTGAAACTCAAACCTGATCCAGATCTGATGATGAAAAATCTCATATATTTGCTCAGCACCTCTTCAAATCCTTTAATTCACAACCAGATATCCTAAATCCAATCCACCTTGAGTGTATTGAAGCAGAATTGGATATACCACTACAACTGACCCTTAGCTGATTCCACCTAAGGGTGGAATCACCATCCTTTTTTTTTCTTGAGGAAGGAGTGGCTGCTCCATCAGCCCAGTGTAAAAGTTCGGACGTGTATTAGTGCCAGTTGGTGACTGGATGAAACCCTGATGCATGGACCGGAGCTGCTCCTCCGAGACCACTGGACTCGACTGTCGAGCGACACGTTCTTCCAGAAAGGGGGCTGGGGCTGGGATGGCAGCATACCTACACTTACACCATACATTTAACACAAAACTCAATTTTACCTACAAAATCTACCTATGGAAAATATAGATATAGATACGAGAGGCCTGAAGTGCCAGATGCAATGGAAGTAGAGGCGGGGCAATCCTCCCATACTGCACAAGATTCATTAGAAACGGAAGGAGGGAGCTGGCATTAAGTTAAACCCAGACTTGATAGGGTGGTACGGCCATACCAGCTCCCATTTTTTTTTACTCTACCTGGCATTGCTGCCATACGGGGTAAAAGTATTCCAAAATGGGTAAAGCATTCCATCCATCAGAAATATCCAATATCATTAGCTCCAATTTCAATAGCTCCTAGACCCGACTTAATTACATCCCAGATTCTAATACATCTTCCTCGCAAGGCCATTCTATTCCTTACATATGTATGTAATGCTGCAATCTGATCCACATTTTTTGCTGACCCTAGGAAACTATCAATTATTAAAGAGATAGAAAAACCCAAAAAGTCACCAGAATACCCACCCTCTTACCGTTCTATCTCTCTTGTACTTATCAAGGGAAAAATACTGGAAAAACATATCTTAAAACAACTGTATTCTATCCTAGATTCTAATCACACCATCCTAGAACACCGATTTGGATTCCGCACATCTCATTCCACTTTACAGCAATGTCATCGTGTGATAGACGTAGTCTCCTCTGCATTGGAATGTGGAATGTACTACACGGGTGTCTTTCTCGACGTCGAATAGGCGTTTGATAGAGTCTGTCAATCGGAACTGTTGTACAAACTCCGTAAATTCCTAATACCCACATACTTCCTCATTATATGTTCCTATCTTACTGATAGATACTTAAAAGTAAATCACAACCATGCCTATTCGTCACTTTTTTTCCCAGGCTGCTGGTGTTCCTCATAGTATTGTACTAGGTCCTTTACACAATCTATAAATCTGACATCTCAACCCATCCCAACACTACCATCACTACCTATGCCGATGACACATGTGTCCTATCAGTTAATAACGGCCCATCAATTGCATCCTGAACTCCCAAAATCCCACTTGGACAAACGTCTAACTTGGAATCCTCACACCAAACTAAAAAAAATACAAGAAAACGCTCGATGTTTCCGACTACTTCGCCACTTACTAGACAAATGCTCTAAACTCCCAACTAACTAAAAATGAATCATATACATGACTATAATAAGGCCTATTTCGACATATGGAGTTGAGCTTTGGGGTTCCACTAAGCCATCGAATTCCTCTCGTATCCGATCTTTACAATCCAAAATCCTGAATGTTCCTTACTTTGTAACAAATAAAATCATCCGTAACGATCTTAATGTTCCATATGTTTCCGATTTGGCCCAATCCAGATAAATATCTTTCCACAATAAACTTCAGAACTATCCTAATCCTCTCTTTTCTAACCTTGCTTCCTCTTCGAACCCTGATAACCCCCCGGGGCGTCTGAAAAGAAGATGACCTCGTTATCTCTTAACGTAGCTACTTTATTAGACTGCTACCAATGGGTAGAGTCTCTACATTTCCTTTCATGCTATTTATTTCTCTGTCCACATTTACTAGATATATACTTATTATTATACACTTGTAAATTTCATGAATAAAAAGAAAAGTTAAAGGAAATATTATAAATACACTATGATGTATATGTTTTAGCCATATTACTAATAATGAACTAAATACATTTTAAAATAGCAGATATTTCTCGATTCAGTCAAACAAATCAAATCAACCACACAACTTATAACACATTGATTTCATAAAGAAACACAATAGGTTTTCAAAAAATAAAATAAATAATATATATATACATATATATTCACAGATTTAATTTAAAAGTTGTATGCAATATTTTGAAAAGGTCAATATAGGTTTGTAAATAAATGTATTAAAATGTTATGTTTCAATACAAAACCATTTAATATTTAAAATATATTTATCATTTTGCAAAACATTACTTCAGCAGGCACTACTGAATTTATCTCAATTAAATATATTGTAATATATCAACTAATAATTTATAAACTAACAGTAGTCTAAATATTCTACAGAATAACCATATAAAACAGACATGGATTATGACTAGTAGAGTGTTTAACAATAACACAATACTCATATACCACCATCCATACAAAACAATTTAATTTTAAAATGTATTAAGACTATTAATTTAAATACCAAATGTATGTAAAAATATATATAAAATAGAATAAAAAACAACTTTATTCTGGGACAAAGCCCCTTAAGAATAACACAAGAATATGAAAAAAAAAAAATTACTTCTGCCCAGAAGATTTATTGTATTAAATAAATAATAAAAAAAAGACCTTAACTAAACCAACAATGTATAAAAAACGAAACAAATTAAACTCTTTATAAAATACTGAACTGGCGTAGAGAGGTGGCGGTCCCATCGCCCGGTCATTGTACCGCAACTAGCCACTGGCCCTCCAGGTTGGGAGAACACTTACACGAACACTCACACACCAAGTACACTTCATACAGCACACTAAAACACCTAAACACTACAGACAAAGGTCACTTACAATACACACCCAAGGGTCACCTCCCCTTGGTAGCCACCCCGGATGGGGGAGCCAGTCAGGAGGCTCGGAGGAGGCAGCCCCTCTACCTGCCTCGGGGGCAGTGGGCTGATAACCCCCCCCCCCTAAAGTACCTTATTACGAAACCTCAAAGAGAAGAAGCCGGACTGAATTACGGTAACAGACCCAGGAAACGCCTAAATGACCTAAGAATTGGATTTTGGAACATTTTATCATTGCATAGACTAGGAGCACTTCGTGCGCTCCTTGCAGAAGTGGACACATACAGAATCAACATAGCAGCTATCCAAGAGGTCCGATGGATAGGACAGGGAATTATGGAGAAGAAGTACCATACACTCTACTATAGCTGCCATGAAAAGCATCACATCTTCGGTACCGGATTTGTTGTAAGAGGCAGAGGTCGACAGCTAGTGATACGATTTACTCCGATTAACCAAAGGTTATGCTACATTCGGCTTAGAGGAAATTTTTTTAATTTCTCTCTAATTAACTGCCATGCCCCAACAGAGTTGTCACCTGAGGAGGATAAAGAAACATTCTATGAAGAACTTGGACGCGTGACAGAAAGATGTTCCAAAAATGATGTTAAAATCATTCTTGGTGACTTTAACGCCCAAGTTGGTAAGGAGGTGGCACTCATGCCGACCATAGGAACCCACAGCTTGCATGAGACCAGTAATGATAATGGGCTACGGATGGTGAACTTTGATACATTGCATGGACTGGTTGTTGGAACAACTCTTTTTCCTCGAAAGAGTATTCACAAAGCAACATGGATCTCCCCGAATGGGCAAACAACATCGCAGATAGACCATGTACTCATTAGTGCCTGTCATAAGTCCAACATGATAAATGCAAGACCTTATAGAGGTGCAAATATGGACACGGATCACTATTTGAGCATTGCCGAGGTGAGATCACGAGTTTCGCTGATTAAAAACCACCACCAACGACCAAAGAAAAAGATTGATGTAGCTAAACTTAAGGACTCAGACTACCAATATTCGTATCAACAAGCTGTGAAGGCGAAACCTAATGAAGAAGTCATTAATGACAGCTCTGTGGTCGATGGACAGTGGAAGAGATGCAGCAACGCAATCAAACAGGCGGCAGAAGAATCTCTTGGCTACGGGACTAAATCTAGAAGGCCCCCATGGTTTGATGCTAAGTAAAAGTGCAGTAAAAGTGAAAAATGAAGTCTACAGAAAGAAGGTTCAGCGTCCCACAAGGCTCTCCCAAGAAACATAACAAAGAAAAAGACGCGAAGAGAAGAGATTATTCCGCGGAAAGAGAATAGCTTGGGAAAATAAGAACATGGAGGACACAGAGGCATTGCACGGCCAAAATGAAAGCCGGCTGTTCTTTCAGAAAATAAATGAGGGTAGGGCAGCTTTCAGGCCCAGAGTGACGGCATGCAAAGACACAGACGGAACTCTTATACATAAGTCACAAAGATGACGTACTAAAGAGATGGGTGCAACACTTCAAAGACACATGAAACAGAGGAACTGTGCTTGGAGAAGCTGGGGTAATGAAGGAAGACTCCCTGAATTATATTGAACCCCCGGATGAGGATGAAATGGAAAACACCCTGAGGAAATTGAAAAATGGAAAATCGCCAGGCCCGGATGGAACCCAGTCAGAGCTGTTGAAATGTGGAGGTGAAGAACTCAAGAAAGCTCTGCATGATTTAAGGCTGACCATCTGGGAGAGGGGAGCTATGCCTACAGAATGGGCTACAGCCGTTATCTGCCCAATTCATAAGAAGGGAGACCAAACGGAATGCACTAACTATAGAGGAATCTCACTCCTTTCGTGTGCTTACAAGCTGCTCTCTAACATTCTTTTTGAGAGAATCCTCCCGTATTCTGAAAAGGAACTGGGGAAATATCAGAGTGGATTTCGACGAGGACGCTCAACCACTGATCAACTGTTCTCTCTCAGGATGATCCTAGAAAAGACTATGGAGCGTAAGGTAGTCACCCACCATTTATTCCTGGACTTTCAAGCAGCATACGATAGGGTTGATAGAACACAACTATACTGTGCCTTGGAGGAGCTAAGTATCCCGCAGAAGCTTATACGCTTAATCAAGATGACCATGGACAGCTCGAAATGTAGAATACGCGTCGGTTTTGATGACTCCGAAGAGTTTAAAGTGAGCAGTGGGGTTCGTCAAGGGGATGCCCTCGCCTGTCTATTATTCAACTTGGCAGAGGAGAAAGCTGTAAGAGATTCCGGTATTCAGACCAGCGATATAATCTTCAAACGCTTGACACAGCTTCTTGGTTTTGCTGACGATATTGGCATAATAGGAAGGTCTGAACGGGCTCTCAGAGAAGCGTTTATAGCCCTTGAAGCAGCTGCAAGACGACTTGATCTAGAAGTCAATGAGAGAAAAACTAAATATATGAGAGTTGGTGGTGAGGTGGATCTGAACTCTCTATCTGGAACTCTAGATCTGAAGTAAAAAGTTGTATATACCTTGGGTCTGAAATAAATAGCAAAAATGACATGGCTCAAGAAATACAGAGAAGGATCACGGCTGCCAATAGATGTGTCTTTGGACTTGGCCGACACTTACGAAGTAGGTATCTCTCAAATAAGACCAAGCTGTTTCTATACAAGACCTGTTTGTAAGGCCTGTTTTGACATATGGCTCAGAGACTTGGACGATGACGAAAAGTGATGAGATGAAGCTGAGTGTATCCGAGCGAGGAGTCCTCAGAAGGATTTATGGTCCAGTAAAGGAGGGTGATGTCTGGAGGAAAAGAAAAAATAGGGAGATCAGTTCTCTTTATACAGACATTGACGTAGTCACATATATTAAACTTGCCAGATTAAGGTGGGCAGGGCATGTGGTCAGAATGAGCACCGTTGAAATACCCAAGAAAATAATGATGGAGGAGCTGCACCTCGCAAGACGGGTAGGAAGGCCGAGGACGAGATGGTTGGACAACGTGGATTATGACGCGAGAACACTGCTTGGTGCAGGAACTGTCTGCAACAGAAGACAGAGCCAACTGGCGGAGGCTCTTGGGGAGGCCCAGTCTCGGTAACGGGATGTCGTGCCACATATGTATGTATAAAACTATATATAAAAAAAAAGGAAAGAAACAATGTAATAACTGCTTAGCAAAACAATTAAATAATAATAAAATGAAAAAGATAAAATTAAAACAATAAATAAACAAATAAATCTTCTAATACATGAGCAGAAAGCCTCCAATAATTAAAAGAAAACTACAACTGTTATATAAATCAATTTTTAAATACATTTATATATGTATATATATATATACACGGTGGGCCAGACCCCCTTACCGTGCACCCCCCCCCACATCCCTATAAATTGCATATCGTTGTGTTCCTTGTGACAATTCATTAAAAAAAAGCCAATGTTCCCACAAAAAAAAGTGAACGAACTGCCCCAAAATGGCGTCCAAACATGGCGGATTGACGACTTTGAATTTAGTTAGTTTTTTTGTTACTGAGAATCAGCATTTGGCTTAATTTCATTATAGTTGGTCTTTTATTAAAGCTGGATAGTCAGAGAATAATAAAACATGAAAAAATATTAAAAACTAATTGGCTTAGGCATTAAAAAAAATCGGTAAAGTCAATTTTTTTTACGAAAAAATTTTCGAGTTGAAAATCAAGCGTCGTTTGTAATTAAACGGTCAAAAATAATGCAAAACGTGCTGAAATAAAACATCTGGAGAATACATTTCTCTTTCTAAAACACTGATTACTTTTTAAAATATTTGAAGTAGTTCCGTATAAAATGTACTTAAGCGGCAGAAAAGCGCTACTGGCGTGGGTGCCTACAGGCCTCTACCACACCACTCAGTACTCATAAATGGCTTAGTTATAGTGCTATAATAACGTTTTTCTTATATTTTATTGATTATATTAACGAACAAATATTAATACAATAATTTAATTGTAAAAAATTATTTTTTTTTAAATTTATTATTTTTGTTTTTATTTTTCATTATTATTTTTTTTTTAATTTAACTTCATTTATTCTATACGGAGGTCGCTTAAGAAGACCTCTATTATAAAAATTATAATAATAAAACTTAATTCAAAAATACTTTGCAGAATATCTTGATTTTTTTATTTAATATTTGCAATTTAACATTTTGTTTTATATATTTACTGATTCTTAGAGGTAATTTAAATTGTATATACTTCCCTGGAAATGAGTTATATTAATATTTGTTTTATAAACTAAAGTAATATATACCTAATCTGAACTACTTTTAATGAATAGGTGATGGATTGTTTAGTAAAATTGTTATTGTAAAACCATTTTTATTTCCTTTATTTTATTCGAAAGTTGGACCATATCATAAAAAATAGGAACTTTTAATATTAAAGTACATTATTCCCTCTGCACAAAAGAAATATGGATAGGGCGAAGCTATAAGTTCTTCTAGGTAACTGGAACTGATTGTTAGTATTTGGTCTCAAAATGAGGGAAAACGCGAAATTGAACCCAAAAATTGGAAAGATACATTAAGCGAACGACAAAGGAAGTGCAAAAATTTCGGAAAAGAAAACAAGGATCAGTATCCATTATATGGCTAAACGTACTAAATATATAGTAGACAGATGAACAGAATATTTCAAGATGCTGCTAAAAGAGGGTAAAAATGCTGGGTTTGGATGATGTTAAGCAGGTTTATGATGGTGAAGAACACTTTATCAGCAAGAAAGATTTGCTCTAAGCAATTGGCAAGCAGGTCTGGAGGAAGTAAACGAGGTTGATAATGGCGTGAACCACTTTATTTTAGATTGCTATTGAAGTTGTACATTGGGACTATCTTCACTTTGAAGCAGGTTATACAGAGGTCTATTGATAAAAGGAAATAGCTCTGCTCCTCTTTAGTGCAATTGCAAAAGATTTTTGAATGAATCTGAAAGGAAAACGAGCTTTTGTGAAAGACTAGTAGATATTCGATCAATCCAAAGTGTGAGGCACTAAGCAGATAGAGAACCATTTTTCTTTCTCTGTGGACTTCTCTATAACCTACCTTAAAGTGAAGACAGTCCCAATTTGCAACTTATGCTCCAATGTGCAACTTGAGTTTCTCAATCCATATAGCTCCGAAATTTTGGCACTGTCGATCGCTTAATGTATTTTTCCAATTTTTGGGTTCAATTTCGCGTTTTCCCTCATTTTGAGACCTAATACTAACAATCAGTTCCAGTTACATGGAAGAACTATCTGTTTTATGGATTAATATCTGTTTTATAAACTAAAGTAATATATACCTAATCTGAACTACTTTTAATGAATAGGTGATGATTGTTTAGTAAAATTGTTATTGTAAAAAACCATTTTTATTTCCTTTATTTTATTCGAAAGTTGGACCATATCATAAAAAATAGGAACTTTTAATATTAAAATACATTATTCCCTCTGCACTAATGAAATATGGAAAGGACGAAGCTATAAGTTCTTCCATGTAACTGGAACTGATTGTTAGTATTAGGTCTCAAAATGAGGGAAAACGCGAAATTGAACCCAAAAATTGGAAAAATACATTAAGCGATCGACAGTGCCAAAATTTCGGAGCTATATGGATTGAGAAACTCAAGTTGCACATTGGAGCATAAGTTGCAAATTGGGACTGTCTTCACTTTAAGGTAGGTTATAGAGAAGTCCACAGAGAAAGAAAAATGGTTCTCTATCTGCTTAGTGCCTCACACTTTGGATTGATCGAATATCTACTAGTCTTTCACAAAAGCTCGTTTTCCTTTCAGATTCATTCAAAAATCTTTTGCAATTGCACTAAAGAGGAGCAGAGCTATTTCCTTTTATCAATAGACCTCTGTATAACCTGCTTCAAAGTGAAGATAGTCCCAATGTACAACTTCAATAGCAATCTAAAATAAAGTGGTTCACGCCATTATCAACCTCGTTTACTTCCTCCAGACCTGCTTGCCAATTGCTTAGAGCAAATCTTTCTTGCTGATAAAGTGTTCTTCACCATCATAAACCTGCTTAACATCATCCAAACCCAGCATTTTTACCCTCTTTTAGCAGCATCTTGAAATATTCTGTTCATCTGTCTACTATATATTTAGTACGTTTAGCCATATAATGGATACTGATCCTTGTTTTCTTTTCCGAAATTTTTGCACTTCCTTTGTCGTTCGCTTAATGTATTTTTCCAATTTTTGGGTTCAATTTCGCGTTTTCCCTCATTTTGAGACCTAATACTAACAATCAGTTCCAGTTACATGGAAGAACTTATAGCTTCGTCCTTTCCATATTTCATTAGTGCAGAGGGAATAATGTATTTTAATATTAAAAGTTCCTATTTTTTATGATATGGTCCAACTTTCGAATAAAATAAAGGAAATAAAAATGGTTTTACAATAACAATTTTACTAAACAATCCATCACCTATTCATTAAAAGTAGTTCAGATTAGGTATATATTACTTTAGTTTATAAAACAGATATTAATATAACTCATTTCCAGGGAAGTATATACAATTTAAATTACCTCTAAGAATCAGTAAATATATAAAACAAAATGTTAAATTGCAAATATTAAATAAAAAAATCAAGATATTCTGCAAAGTATTTTTGAATTAAGTTTTATTATTATAATTTTTATAATAGAGGTCTTCTTAAGCGACCTCCGTATAGAATAAATGAAGTTAAATTAAAAAAAAAATAATAATGAAAAATAAAAACAAAAAAAAATAATTTTTTACAATTAAATTATTGTATTAATATTTGTTCGTTAATATAATCAATAAAATATAAGAAAAACGTTATTATAGCACTATAACTAAGCCATTTATGAGTACTGAGTGGTGTGGTAGAGGCCTGTAGGCACCCACGCCAGTAGCGCTTTTCTGCCGCTTAAGTACATTTTATACGGAACTACTTCAAATATTTTAAAAAGTAATCAGTGTTTTAGAAAGAGAAATGTATTCTCCAGATGTTTTATTTCAGCACGTTTTGCATTATTTTTGACCGTTTAATTACAAACGACGCTTGATTTTCAACTCGAAAATTTTTTCGTAAAAAAAATTGACTTTACCGATTTTTTTTAATGCCTAAGCCAATTAGTTTTTAATATTTTTTCATGTTTTATTATTCTCTGACTATCCAGCTTTAATAAAAGACCAACTATAATGAAATTAAGCCAAATGCTGATTCTCAGTAACAAAAAAACTAACTAAAGTCAAAGTCGTCAATCCGCCATGTTTGGACGCCATTTTGGGGCAGTTCGTTCACTTTTTTTTGTGGGAACATTGGCTTTTTTATAATAAATTGTCACAAGGAACACAACGATATGCAATTTATAGGGATGTGGGGGGGGGTGCACGGTAAGGGGGTCTGGCCCACAGACTAATATATATATATATATATATATATATATATATATATATATATATATATATTATAGGAGTTGGGGTAGCCTTGCGGACTAAGGCGCTTGCAATAGATAATCAAAGTTATTCAACGCCGAGGGTGACTAGCACTTGGATGGGTGACCATCCACCAAGGAAAGCCACGCTGCCCGAGATCCCCCCCCCCCGGTATGTGAGTCCCGTCAGGCTACTGGAGGCAACTCACACCGACTGGGCGTAGGATTGATGACCCTACCCCGTACTTTACTGTATAGTCAAGAGGGAGATAAGAGTAAAAAAAAAAAAAATTGTATGTATATTGCAAATAAAAGACATAATGATTGAGATATTTTATCTTAGTAAAAATTAAATCATATATAACAAAACTAAATATTATAATTATACACTAAATATATAACAAACAGATAATAAACCAATTGAATGATTTTAAGAAAATAGAATTCTTGTGATATGCATAACAAAGAACAGAATTGTATAGATAAATGGCATGAAAAAAAAAAGAAAAGAAATATATATATATATACAAATTCATAAGTAATACAAGAACAAAGCACTGTTATTTAATACATGGTTTTCTATTTTTTGTTTTGTGAAAAGAAATTGAAATAGGAGATTGTGAAAATTGGATAAGGAGGGAGCAAGCTGGAATTTCAAAAGGAGGGAAAGCCAGAATATTGGCAGAGCAGATAACAGAGGAGTTTGAGAACGAAGCAATTTATATATATATATATATATATGTTTTACATATATATATTCAATATTAAGAGACCATATATACATGTATAGGTACGGAATCCGTAATTTGAAAAACTCTATAGGACAGATGGAATTCCAAATTGAGCTGAAAAATAAATTCGAACACTTGAAAGTTGAAGGCCTCATGGTTGACCAACATTGGGAGGCACTAGAGTCAGGGGTAAAACAAACAGCTAAAGAAGTAATCGAGATTCAGTAGAAAAGAAAAGCTAAGAAATAGTTCACAGAAGCATATGGAAAGGGTTTGGAGGAAAGAAGAAAAGTAAGAAGAAAAGTCCTCTGCTTCGCAAAAACTGATCAAGCCATGCTGGACAAATACGATTTCACCTGGAAAAAGACAAGACAAACAAAATAATAAGAACAGCAAAAAGATAATTTTTTTGATTCTGATAATTTTCTATTTTCTTTCATAGTTTGTTTTACGAATTTAATTAATTTTTTTAATTAATATTCAAGCAAAACAATCTAAATATATTATGTATTGTGAAATTCAATATATACCACAGGTTGTGAGCCTAATTAAAATAGTCATGGAAAATGTAATAATAGTAACTGTACTGAAAAAAAAGTAAACCAATGAAAAGTGAATACTGTACTCCTTCAATAATACAACATGGCATTTATCCAAAACCTCCATAGGCTCATAATTTCCAGGAAGTTATGTCTGGGATGTTGTAGCAACTTTTTCATCAAAATCTACTTATCAGAAATGGTGCTTTAAATTGTTGGATTTATATATTTTTACAATTTTCTAAAAAACAGCTTTTAAGATTGTGATTTAACTTATTATATCAATGTCAAATCAAATGTTTTTTTATATCAAGCAGATAATTTCTCCATTAAAATAGTCTTAGCTGAGCCATGTCTTAACTGCTCAATTTTGGAAATATCCTCCTCTAAAGTAATTTAATTTAGTTTATTTAAAAAATATAAACTTTTCACATTGTAACTATTAATATAAAATGGTTAAATATACATAATGAAAAAAAGTTAATATTTATACATGAGAAATAGGGATTAGTTAGATACGAACTAGAACCTATATAAAAATTCTAAAGTGCCCGACCTTAGATTATCCCCTCGATTTACAAATACCTGGTACCTCTCTGTTCTATAAGCTTAACTATTATATTTGACGTACCCATAATTTTCAAAGAGAATTTCAGGTGAAATGTTGATGTTCCACTAATCTATATCTAATAATATACAGTATATTTTAATATTAACTCCATTTTCCAACAAGTTATATGGTAGATGTTTTGCATAAATAAAGCTCTGAATTTTTCCAAAATATCCACCTTTCTCCAAAATCAGTTATATTATTAAAAATTATGTACAGTTGTAAAAGAAAATGGAAAGAGCCGTAAATAAATTTGACAGAATTTATAGGAAAAATGGTAATTAATTGTTTCAAATGAATATGTTATCCCTTTTACAAGGTTACTTTCACTTCCTTATATATGAAAATAGGTATTTCCACTCCAAATAAGGTGGTAAGTGAAAGTTGTGTAAAAGGTGAACCGCACCAGATTTTTTCTAAAAATCAACTAGTGCTGAGCCTATATTTATTTGATGTTAATGTTTAGTAAAAGTACTGTAAACAATTTTTTTTTTTATAGAAAAGGTCATTTTTATAGGATACCCGTCTTATGAAAACTTATAATATTTTAAGTCATTCTTCAAATTGTTTGTTCACATCAGGAGAATGAAAGCTTCTTGTGGACTCTAATCATGCAAACCCCTTGAATTGCTAATCTGTTTCTTCCCATTGTTCAAAAATATGGTGACTTGTCTACAAACAATTATTGATAACATACTATTAAAAAGGAATATACTAGAAATATATTAAATTTCTTACTTTATAATGGTGCTTTAAATTGTTGAATTTTTATATTTTTACAATTTTCTAAAAAACAGCTCTAAAGATTATGATTTAACTTATTAAATCAATGTCAAATCAAATGTTTTTTAATATCAAGCAGATAATTTCTCCATTAAAAATTGACAAATGAATTTAGGGCAACAAAGGAAGAAATAGTATCTTTAGAAAAAAGAGTTAGCTTGCCAATCCATACTTGACTTTATTTTAAAATCAGTGTTTAATTTTAGTATAAATAGTGTAAATAATAATAGTTTGTCTGTGTGTTTTGATCTGATTGTCAGTAAACCATACCTGAGATAGAATCATTGTAAATTTCAGTTTAATATATTAATACTCTTATAATTTTGTTTATTATTTAATAACCTTTTATTTATTTAGGAAATATCCCAATAGTATTGAAGTGATCTTCCGAGGTTATATTATTATTAGTTTAAAAATATAAGAGAGATGTTACAAAATATGCATAATAAGTTAACATGTTTAATATAATTGAGTTGATATTTAACAATTACAAAAATATGAGTGAATAAAAATGAAAGTATTAGGTTTATCCTAGTAGAAATAACATTTGAGCTTTGTGTTCATTTGGCAAACTTGACATTTGGCATACTATTACAATATTTAAAAAAAAAAAAAATATATACATATTGATTTAACAGTAGAGGTATGTACAATTTTTATTTTACTAATGTTAAGAGAATATAAATATTTAATTATTCAAGTTTTTAATTGCACACATAATAAAAGGAACAAAAAATATGTTTTTGTAAAGCAATACAATACTAGTTTTACCATTTCTATAATACCAAGCAATATTATTTCAAACAAAATTGCTTGAAGGTTTATTTTGCTTGATCTCATAAAACTTATTTTTTATGTTCTATTTAGGACAATTTATTATTGAATAATTTATTTTTTAACACAACCTGTATCTTTGAATTTGCTATTTCTCAACTTTCATTTTATTTAGAGAGAATGATATTACCATATTGTTAATAAGTGTTTCTTATGTTGACTGCAATTGTAAAAGCAACAATAAAAGGTTTTATTTAATATTTAATAATAGTAATATTTTGAAAAAAATTTATGCATAATGTTTTAATATAGAACCTGAACAAAGAGGGTGTGAATGTTATCTATTACAATTAATAGAAGCTGATTAATTATATAATAGAAATCAGTAAAATAATAGCTAAATTTTTATTGGATGATGATTTTATTGAATTTATGAATTATTTGGAGGTGTTCTGGAAAGTATACCGAAAAGGTACTTAAGAGATGTAGAAAACCCATTAGAAAAATATTGTGATACTGAATGCACAAGAAAAAGGTATTGCTTTTCAAAAAATACCTTTATAAATCAGTTGATCCCGTTACTCAAAATGGATATTGATAAATTGATTAGGGGTCTACCTGTAAGCATTACAATTCTGATATGCACAGCTTGCTCTTTTTTGCAACCAGCAACTTTTAGGTAATTGTTTCTTTTCTTATTTGTATTTGAAACTGTAGCGGTGTCTTTATTTTGAATAATGTATGTTTTTTTGAGAACTTGGGACGTGAGGAACTGTAACTCTCCTCCAGAAAATAGTTTTGTCTTTATATGAGTCATCTATAATAACAAGAATATAAAAAAATTAAAATAATTATTATTATGTATTTGAACAGTCCAGTTACCTCCTTTACTTATTTGATGTTAAATCGATATGTTAACACATTTTTCTGTCAATGTTCAAGAAAAGAAGAAGCAGTTAATGTCACATTTTCTTAAATTCTTCTTGTTTGTTATGTTTCATTATTTGGCTAATATCAAACTAATTCTAAGAAGTGGAGTGGAAAAAAGAACATTCTCAATATTTTTTTTTTAGCTTTTAACCTACCTCTTAAATATTCAGAAAATAGTTTAAACTAAGAAGTTTCATTTCACTAGATTTTATTTAGTTAGAAATATAATAATAACAAAAATAATAATTTTATAAGTATCAAAATAACAAAAAGAATAATAATAACCCGATAATTACATTGTCTATCAGTTAAATATAAGTTATAGTGAGAGTAAAGAACAGTTTTGGGAATGATGAAGGGTCTTCTATTTCCCCTAAATGTCCCCTATAGGAGAAGAGAAATTTAAGGGGTGGATTCCGACATCAGCTTTTTGGGGACAATAAGGGAATAGTGGAATATAAAGGCCGTCTGTACATCCCACCAATTATTGTGAAATCAAATATGGAATGGTTCATGAATTGATAATTCTCATACTGCCAGAAAAATATTGTAAACAAGCCAAAAAAAAGCCACCAACTTTCAAAAAAATTTAACCATAAGAAATAATAAAACTGGGTAAATTATTTTATTTTTAAAAAGAGAGTATCTTTAAATAATATTCAAAAAAGAAAAACTATTAGACTGATATATAACATAAAAGTTTTGGAGAAGGGTGTTTAAATTAGAGAATCGTTTAATTTTTAATGAGAAGGTGAAATTAACTTCACACCAAATCTAACAGTTATTTTATTAAATATAAACGAAAAAAACTTCACAATATGCTAATTAGGGAATATAAGAATAGTGTGCCTGTATAAATAGAACAGAGCACTGAGCCTTTGTCAGAATAATTTAGGAAATTAAATTAATATTAATTAAAGTAAGTCATATTACTCAATGCAATCTATTTTTAATATAATATATATTGTATTGTTCACATTGAGACCACAGACAGAACTACGGGGGGAGGGGCTTTCAGGCTGACCCTCCTCCAAATGGTAAAATATAAGCATGTTTTATAGACAAAATATTAAAAGCTATCTCTTAAAGTATTATTGTTCATGTAATTACATTTACTAGGACTTCAAGAATCACTTAAACAACATGTCATATAGGTAGGTAGTTTCTTTCTTTTTTTTTTCTTCAAATTAATTATTGTTATATATATGAAAAAAAAAGCTTTCGGGCTGAAGCTCTCCTTCCCAAAATTAAATCCTGGATCCGCTAGTGATTGGGACTATATAATGTGGATTTTGTAAAACAAATAACTTGTGTCTAAATTTTCTATAAAAATATTATATTATATTTTTTGAGGTTTAAAGATATGTTAATATCTCAATAATATCTTTTTAGTACACCACACAAACTTCCTGCAAGAAGCAAGTTAACAGCAACACTGCAAGTAGTAGTGATGATGGAAATGATTTTGACATATTAAGAAATTTCTATAATTGAAAGTGTTAATACATACATAATTGGTACATTACTTTTAATATAATTAAATTCTCAACAAAGTATAGATCAACATCTACTTCTCTTGAACATTAAGGCTTGAAATTAAAAGTTAACTTTAAGCCTATTTCAGTTTGGATATGACTGAAATTGTTATTACCAATTATCTTTCTGTTATTTCAGAACTAAAAAATTTCCCCATGGCATTTATTCAAAACATTAAAGCTTTTATAGAACTTTTATCAACATAAAAATAGCTTTAATTTAAAAGTTTTATTAAAACAATTCATTTAGGTGAAAGATAAATATAAAGAATGGGAACTGTACATTATATTCTTAGCTACTCAAATAAAGAATATATAAGTGAGAATCATGTAATTCATTCAAGACAGATTGTGTCTGCTATCTCAACCAAATTAACATGATTATAAAAAAGGTTAACTACACCACAATAATTAGACCAGGGCATTTTGAAAATTTTCAAATCCCATTAAAGTTATTATTATACTTGAGATAATATAAAATCTAAACAAAATGCATAAAGTCATCATGATCTTTTATATTCAATTAACATCACTTAAAAACAACAAAATGATTAATAGTGTAATTCTTAAGATATAATTGATAACTTACAACACAGCTAAGTAATTAGATTAGGCAGTAATTAAGATAAATGTTTTATTAAATCATGACCCAACAATATACATTTTTTAGAGGACGAGACTGAAAGGTTGAAAAGAAAAGTTTTTTTTGCCTATTAGATATCAACTAAAAATATTTTATGAAAACTTAAAGGCGGTCATTATTCACCAATTGGATACTCCTTTAGTTGTCTGTACTCCTCCCAGCACCATTTTGTTGAACCTCTTGCTCACCTCTTACCATTGTCATTTGATTTATTATAACTTGTGAAGAAGGATGGTCCTCTGTAGCAAGATTTACTTTTGGGTCGTAACACCACCGTCTGCTACTGCCCGGATCATACTCAGAAAAATTATTTTCATCATTGCATGCTAAACCGACCACAAATTTGCTCACGAGCGACTTTCTGCGTTTGTTTATTCTGTATCTCCTGTCCATACTTTCTTCTTATGTGTTTAAATATGATAATTAATTAAAGCGACGAGCTATATGTGACTGTTTCGAAGTTACACATCAGCTGTTTACAGCATTATGGTTAATTAAATCATAATTTTAATTTAAATATATATTTTGTATTTTTTAAGGTATATTCTGTGTTAAATTGTAATTTAGACATTCTGTGTGATATTTTTGTAATATTTGATACGTTTTTTCAGTAGTTTCGAGTGTTATTTGCGGTTTCTTAGATTTTATGTGATGTATTGGGCTTCACAGTACAATTAATATTATTAACCGCTAATAGTAGAATTCTTTCATTGAATAAATTACGAGTAATCTTTAAAAACGTTTAATTTTCAAACTTAATTTTTTGATACGAATGGGTGATTCGAATTTTTAATTATTTAGTAATACCCGTCTGGTCAATGTTTTCTTGGCACGCTAATGTATACGGTAATGGGTTATATTTAGTTTATGGGTTTTATTTAACTGATTTTGAAAATCTTACCAGTACTGTAAGGGTGCAATTTATCTAATAATGTACTAAGCATAGTTATAATTATACTAAACAGTCCTTGAGCATAGTTGCAGACTTTCGATTTTGATTGGAGGGAGGGAGTTTTTATAAAATATTTCAACATAATTATTGTGATACGAACATAAATAATATAGAATATTTAAAATTTATTTGTTTTTATGTTTGTATAGTTGTAAGAGGAGCGACCCGGATTCGCATGGAACCAATCGAATGAAATAATATCAAATAAGGAATATATACCGGCAGTAACAATTATATAATTGGATTCAGTTTTAAAAGGAATGAAAAATGCAAGATCTCCCGGCCCTGGTTATATTCCAATTTAATTAATTATAGCAGGCCCGACCGAACTCAAAATGGCAATGGCAGAGAGTATGACACTTATGTTAAATGATGGAGAGATCCCCGAAGAATGGAAGTAGGGTTATATCACCCCAGTTTAAAAAAAAAAAAAACCAAAAGAAAGATGTTTCCAATTGCAGAGGTATTTCGGTTATCAGGTCGCTCAGTAGATTATATGGCCGAGAGAGAGAGAAGTACTTTATTTAAAGCAGTGCTGCCTTACTATATAGGGTTGCTCAATACACAGTATACTCATCAATCCTCTTTTTTTGGACATAGCACTTAATTACAATTAATCATATGTTTATATATACAAATTCTTTTTCATATTACACAGCATAAACAATATCCATACTATAATATACTAATACAAACATTTAAAATTATATAATATATAAATATTTCAGTAAAACTGATATAAGACAATTTCTGAAATTTATAGGGCAAAAAAAAAGAACGATGGTTTTCGAATGCCAAAGTTTTAAAACCAGAAAATTAGAACGCACACACAGCAAGTAACATAGTCCTATGAACATAGACAAGAAAATATGGTCACTTAAATTATTTAAAATTGAATAAATAAATAACGATAATCAACTCCTAATTACCATATATGTGATGATGAATGAACCCAAGGGAGTCCAGAATAATACCCTCGGCCAACACTGCAAGCTCCCCGACACCAACACCTAGTTCCTCTAAGAATCTCCCTGTTCTTTTAGGAATCATTCCGCGAGAACCAAACCTGAGGCCTCTCACTGGGAACTCTCTCTCTCCGAAGGTCTCGCGGAATTTCTTTGTTGGAAAGAGATGCATTTCTCGTAGATCTCCTTCTTTTCTCTTTCTACTTCATTGGTCTGATCGAGATCATTTTTCTCATAGCGAACAGTTGGATCCAAGACCAGTGCTGCCTTTATGGTCCTGAAGAAAGCAACTATATCCACGTATCTTGTTCATCCATCACCATCAATACAATAGACCTCGTCGAAGCATGTGAATTCTCTTTCCCTAATGAGCTTCATCAATTCGAATTTTACCCTATGGTGCCGGCGTGTTATGAGGAGGGAGTTGTTGGGGCATTTTTGCAGCACATGGGCTGGTATTTCAGACTCTCTGTCGTATTTGTGACAGAGGGACCCAACTTCCTTCGACTGTCCACTGGCTTCTAGGACTCCACGCAACGGTGCATAGTTGATGTTAGGTTTTGAGGCGTTGGACCATTCTGACTCCGAAAGTGCTTGCTTCTGGTATATATATTTATTAGCTTTCGGAGTCTCTAACTCCAACGCCTTGCCACCCGCAATTGGCCCATTGTCCAAAAGAATGAAGGCGACAAGGGTCCGCCTTGGGGTACTCCTCCCCGCACTTTGATGCAGCTTGTCGCGTGAGCTCCTACTCCAATTTTAATTGAGTTAGTACCCAGGAGAGCCGCAAGTTCACTATATTTTGAACTACTTTTCTTCTTCTATCATAATAGTTATATTTTGCCAACTCGTATTGGTATTGCTCTTGCCGACGACTCCTATCTGCCTTGTTAGCCCTCTGTGGATTAGACACTTTCAGCACCCTTGCCTGCCATATCAGTCTTATTTTTCTTTCTTGAGTTATAAAATTTAATGGCAAGGTGCGCTGGCACCAGGCCATTCATTATTTGCATTTTTCATAAATTTAAAAAAAAAATTGTCAACTGCTTCTTCGAATTCCACGTTATCTATATTATTACGCCGAAGGAAGTCCTGGAAGGTAGCCGACCACCTGGTTATTTCTTGTTTTATACTATCTCCCTCACCCTCTCCATTTTCATTACTTGTTAATTAAACCCCTTAGTCTGTCGTTGTTAGCCTCCCTTGGATGTTTCTTCGCTATATGGGTTCTGAGACCCCTATCCTCTTTGAAACTCAGCCCACACACTTTGTCGGTCGAACACACTTCGTCATTGATCCCTGAGGACGGACCTTGTTTCCTTTCTTTTATTCCTCTACTAGGCTCTCCGGGCGTCTGCGGCATATTGGGCAAACTTGGAAATACATATTTTATTGAAACTGTTTTGCCATATACTTGGCCTTCTTCATCCTGCCATTTCACCTTGACGAGCGTTTTATCACTGCCTCCCGCTGCGGCCACATATATCACAGAGGCTACCCCTACTTTTTGGGCTGGGCCTTCTGATGTCAGATCCCATAATCTCTGACCTACTTCAACTCTTATAGAATTATATAGATCTGAGTCCATATCTTTTCATCATCATACAAACATATCAATATATAAGCATACAAATAGGTTAAAACTATGTCTATATGTTAAAAAGCAAATAAAAAATTTTAAAAAATATATACCCAGATAAAAGTACGTTAGTAAATTAAAACTAAATAAATAGATTAAAATTATATACAAAGGTTAAAAAAATGTCATGACGTTAAAATTCAATAAATAGGTTAAGAATATATACATTGATTAATTAAAATGAATGAGTTAAAATTATATAAATAGTGTAAAAATATAAATAAGATCAAATAGTTTCAATAGGCTAAAATTAAATAAATACATTAAAAATATATATGTGAATTAATTAAAGTTAAAATTATAAATAGATTAATAATATTTAAAATATATATCTATAAATAAACTAATTAATTTGAACTCATTCAATAAATATAGACTATATAAATAGATTACAAAAAGTATTTAAATCATATACAGATAATGTATGTATGTGTGCGTCACAATACTGGTCTAACAAATATATATTCGTAACAACAAAAGTACAAGCATTCTTAAAAGAGGAAGAGAAAAAAAAAACACAAGGAATCTAATAAATAAAAAATCAATCGACAACAAAGTACTTTCGGCTCCTTCGATGATAGATACGTTGATTATGTTGAACTGTTTAGATGACACTGACCTTGCTGGAGATATCTTGGCTGGCTTGGTGAAGGACGACAGCTCTCTGGCTGCCACTAGCGGATTCAGGATTTAATCTTGGGGGGGGAGGGCTTCATCCCGAAAGTTCTTTTTTTCATAAAAATAACGATAATTACTTTGGAAAAAAAGAAAGAAGCTAACTACCTATATGAAATGGTGTTTAAGTGATTCCTAAAGCCCTTTTAAATGTAATTACACGAACAATAATACTTTAAGAAATACTTTTTAAATATTTTTTTCGATAAAACATGGTTATATTTTAGCATTTGGGGGGGGGAGGCTTCAGCCCGAAAGCCCTCCACCCGTAGATCCGCCCGTGCTGGCTGCACCAGATAAGCAGCCCGGTTCCGCAAGCACACCAATTTTTTTTACCTTCTGCTCCTGTCGAAAATCCTCTCTCGATTTTCCCCAGATTTCAGAAGCTTGTTTCCTGTATAGGCTTCCGTCCACTTGAACATTTCCAGCTCAATTGGACAAACTTTTCCCTATCATGATTTACTTTAACGTGGAGCCAATGTGGTACTATCACCGGCTAGAACCGAACTCTCCCTAGCAAGCAAGCAAAAAACATAATCGAAAATGACTTAAAGGAAGAGATCAGCGAGGAACAGGCGGGCTTTCGAGCTGGAAGATCATGCACTGATCACATTTTTAGTCTCTCACAACTTATAGAAACAAGATGGCCCACGACCGTGAACTCCGCATGATATTTGTAGATTTACACAAGGCCTACGATTCAGTACCTCTAGGGAAATTGTGGAAAGCTTTGGAAGCCACATCTATTAAGAGATCCCTCATCAGAGTAATTCAAGGGCTCTATAAAAATATAACGGAGGCTATACAAATAGGAGATAGAGTGTCCAGAAGCTTCCTCATTAACAAAGGATTGAAACAGGGCTGTTGCCTTTCACCCCAGATTTTCAGCATTTATATAGAACAAGTCCTTAAAGACTGGAAAAGATCGTGCGTTGGAATGGATGTTCAAATCGGGGATGATGTAATCTACAATTTGCAGTATGCCGATGATCAAGTCATAATCACATCGGATCCGGATAATGTGAGCTATATGTTGAGGAAGTTGCTAGACACGTATTCCCGATGGGGTCTGAAAATCAGTAAAAGTAAAACAGAGTACATGGTTCTCAACGCTCCAAATTTGCCACTTGAAATTGATGACTGAATGCTCAATGTTAGCCAACAGTTCAAGTACCTCGAATACTGGCTATCATCAAGTGTACCGTAGATACCGCAGCAAGTGTACCTGTATATGATCTACGACTTCTCTAATTGTACCTTAGCTTGATCTGTTTTTAAGAAAAGGTGAGCAATAAAATATCTTGGGAGGAGGGGGGATAGGCTCTTGCACCATCGACCTTGGGGAAGGGGATGGGCACCCCTGCCTCTTCTTACGGGATACTCTGCATATCAACATATCCTAGGATTTTATGATTCAATCACCCCTCAATTATCACTTAATATTCACGTATCACGTGGCAACTAGCCGGACAGTGAAAAACTTTGTATTTTTATTTGAGGTTGTATATACCAAGAAATCAAAATTAATTTGTTTGCATCATTCATTTTTAGCTGAAAAAGTTCTAGAAATGTACCAATGTTATGAAGGCCATTTCTCATCCCTCCGTTATGTATTCAATTGTATTTTCTTTTTAGATATATATTTCAAGTATATATAATAAGTAAAACAAAAATAAAAATAAAACTTCTTACAAACATAAAAACAAATAAAATTTAAATATCCTATATTATGTATGTTCGTTTCACAATAATTATGTTGAATTTTTACACATAATAAAAACTAGTCATTTTGTTTTGTTTTTTGTCCATCCCCCTCCAATCAAAATCGAAAGTCTGCAACTATGCTCAAGGACTGTTAAGTATAATTATAACTATGCTTAGTACATTATTAGATAAATTGCACCCTTACAGTACTGGTAAGATTTTCAAAATCAGTTAAATAAAATCCATAAACTAAATATAATCCATTACCGTATACATTAGCGTGCCAAGAAAACATTGATCAGACGGGTATTACTAAATAATTAAAAATTCGAGTGATCCATTCGTATCAAAAAATTAAGTGTGAAAATTACACGATTTTGAAAGATTACTCGTAATTTATTCAATGAAAGAATTATATTATTAGTAGTTAATAATATTAATTGAACTGTGAATCTCCACACATCACATAAAATCTAAGACACCGCATATAACACTCGAAACTACTGAAAAAACGTATCAAATATTACAAAAATATCACACAGAATGTCTAAATTACAATTTAACACAGAATATACCTTAAAAAATACAAAATATATATTTAAATTAAAATTATGATTTAATTAACCATAATGCTGTAAACAGCTGATGTGTAACTTCGAAACAGTCACATATAGCTCGTCGCTTTAATTAATTATCATATTTAAACACATAAGAAGAAAGTATGGACAGGAGATACAGAATAAACAAACGCAGAAAGTCGCTCGTGAGCAAATTTGTGGTCGGTTTAGCATGCAATGATGAAAATAATTTTTCTGAGTATGATCCGGGCAGTAGCAGACGGTGGTGTTACGACCCAAAAGTAAATCTTGCTACAGAGGACCATCCTTCTTCACAAGTTATAATAAATCAAATGACAATGGTAAGAAGTGAGCAAGAGGTTCAACAAAATGGTGCTGGGAGGAGTACAGACAGCTAAAGGAGTATCCAATTGGTGAATAATGACCGCCTTTAAGTATTTTAAGTTGCTATCTAATAGGCAAACATTTTATGTTAAAATATGTATTAAATAAATATTTTGTGCCCAAGAAACCACCTAGGAAGTTTTTTTTGTTAATTAACCTTTGAGTCTTGTCCTGTAAAAATATATATTGTTGGGTCATAATTTAATAAAACAGTTATCTGAATTACACTTAGCTGTGTTGTAAGTTATTAATTATATCTTAAGAGATACAGTATTAATCATTTTGGTATTATGGAGTGATGTCAATTGAATACAAAAGATTATGATGACATTATGCATTTTATTTCAATTTTATATTATTTCAAGTATAGAAATAACTTTAAAGGGATTTGAAAATTTCTAAAATGTCCTAATCCAATAATTGTGTTGTCAAAACTTTTTTAGAATCGAGTTATTTTGGGTTACATTACAAATACAATTTGTCTTTAATGAATTACCTGATTATTACTAACATATTCTTTTGTTCTTTTTTCAAATAAAAGTTCCATAAAATCTTTAATGATTTAAATGAATGCTATAGGAGAAATTTTTTATTCTGAAATAACAGAAAAATAATTGGTAATAACAGATTCAGTCATATCCTAACTGAAATAAAATTAAAGTGAACATTTGATTTCAACCCGTGCTGTTCAATAGGAGTAGAAGTTGATCTATACCTTGTTGAGAAATAAATTATATAAAAATTAATGTAGCTATTATATATGTATTAACACTTCCAATTATTGAATTATTTCTTAATATGTCAAAATCATTTCCATCATCACAACTACTGCTTGCAGTGTTGCTGTTATCTAGCATCTTGCAGACAAAAATTATGCTTTTTCGGATAAATTTTTTGTACTTTTTCTTGATATGTGCTTATGTTTAGTATCTATAGTATGTGAACCATAATTTAAAAATAGAATATATTGAGATTGTTTAAGTATTTGGTTCAGATCATTCATAAGACAGATATGGTTCAATAAAATAAAATATAGATAATATTTATTTTTTGAGGGGGGCTTGATTAATTTTTAGAACTGTATTTGTTCATAATTAAAAGATTTATTGACAACATGTATTATTTGTGGTTCGTAGAAAAACAAAACAAAAAAAAAAAAGGAAAAATAAAACAATTTGTAAAAAAAATATATAAATTATGTTAATAAAAGAATAATTATTACTTGGTTTGACAAAATAATTAATTGAAAAATTATTAATTATATTAAATAATGACTAATTATTTATTAACCTAAGTAATAAATTAATAATGTACGTTGATAAACTTTACATGTAATAAAGAACTATGACAAATTTCTTAATATGTTGTATCAAAATATTAACATATCTCTATATGCCAAATAATATTAAATATATATATTTTTTTTAGAAATTTGAGGCAGGTTTTTTGTTTTACCAAAAGTACAATGTATAGTCTCAGAGCTGAGGTAATGCTCATTTTTTTTTGTTAATACATTCTTAAATATAAAGGCTGTCAGGTAAACAGAAAATATAAGTGAAAAAATATAATAAAAATAATACGCTTATAAATATATGGGAAAATATATATTTTTTTTTATGCTTAATAACTGTACAAGAATAATGGATTTATGATTTAATTTTAGGAGAAAAGGAACTTTTTTAAAGTAATAATTATAGGAACAACAATGATGCTTTTAGGAATACAATTTTTATATTTTTTCTTGACATGTGCTTACATTTAGTAGCTGAAGTGCATGCATTATAATTTAAAAAGAGGATCTATTTTAATAAATTATTTTATTATATGTTTTATTATTAATTATTTTATTCTAGGTTGGACCTAATTTTATATTGAGCTTCCACTTTGATTGGCCCATAAATTTTTCGAAGTACTTTTATTTCCTATAGATCATCCTTTTGCTTTCTTTAGTCATAGACCACATGTCATAACAGGCCTCAGAATTGTTTCATATGTTACGGTTTTTGACTTTCTTGAGATATTTTTGCAATTCAGCAGCTTCTGTACACTATACAGACATTGATTTCCTGCAGCTATACGGGCATAATAGCTTTTTCTACTTGGTTCTTGCAGGTGATCGTGCTACTTAGGTACTTAAAATCATTATTACCAATATCAATTATTGTGACAGCAAGGTATATTACTCAATAGAATCAATTAAAAAAAATATATATATATATATATATATATATATATATATATATATATATATATATATATTATTATTATTAATTTATTATTATTACTTGTTAATAAGGTCACTTAATAATTAATCAATAAACTACTAAATGTTTATTGCTCCTGTGCTGCCAGTAACTGGGACCAGTTGCTTAATATCTGTGCTAGTGGACAGTGATGAGACTGTCGGCGGGTCCCTGGCCTGAGGTATCAAGGCTCTATTTTAAAACTTTGAAGAGGATCCCATTGTTGACTTAAAAAAAAAGAACTGGGATTGAAACGTTGAATAAACAGCAGGAGCAATGGATAGTTTATTGAATAATTATTAAGTGACCTTATTCCCAATTAAATAATTATGTTAAATATATATATATATATTTATATTTATAAAATTTCTTCTATCGACCTTTTAGTATTATATTTTAACATAATTATTTAAATTGGGAGTAAGGTCACGTAATTACTCAATTGCTCAATATTAAGTTACCTAACTGCCACTTTAAATAATTATGTTAATATATATATATATTATATATATATATATATATATATATATATATATATATATATATATATATATATATATATATATATATATATATATATTGAAATGTTATTTTGGGGAGAAGTGGGGTGTAATTTACTTGGGGATGCCAATGGATAATTATTGAGGATGATTTTTCAAAATTATTTAATAAAAATTAATAACAAAAGATTAGTTAAACAAATTTGGCTCTTTAACATATTTGGTCCATGATTAATTAATTGGATTTCTTTTCTCAAAGGCTGATTTGTGTTTATCATGCTTTCTAATTACCAATATCATGTGTGATCATCATGATATAAATAGGAGACAGAATTAAATACCTTTTAGTAAAAAACTTAATTTATTTCTATGTTTAATAAAGAATTATATACAAATAACATGGAAATCTTAATGCACAAATACTATATACAATGAACTAAATACATGATTCAAAGAATTTAATAATTAACTGTGAAGGCATGATTTCAGATGGACTGTTTTGAGAATTATTGTCATGAAATATTATAACATTAGGATTGGGAATTAAAACTTGACTATTATGGTATGTGAAGTGGTGTAGTTAATAGGTTTCATCGCTCCATCTGCTAAGGTCATCTCGTCAAGCCCAGGTCCAAAATCTGCTAGGAGGCCCATCTTCATGGTCTATGTAGGGCCAAGGCTTCAGTCCCCAATCCAGGAGAAGACATAAGACCTATCCTCAAGGCTAGAAACCAACATAAGCCCTCTTTTCTTACTTCTTGGGACATTTTATAGAAATATTCAAGGTGGGGCAAGGATGGTTTTCATTGGTTCTTCGCCTCACCCTATAACTTCACCATAACAGGTAACCACCCTAAAAGGAACCAGTTACTTAAATCGTTAATCTGAGCCTTCCCCAGGGTCCACTTATAGGTCAGTCCTTATCTACCTGCTCTCTCCTTAATGCTGTTTTGATGTCAGAAGTCGGTTTTATTCAGCTTTGTCTTCCCTATATTAAGTTATGTATTCCCATATTAAGTTTTAAAAACTTATTTGCTATGTTCAATACATAGCAATATATATATATATATATATATATATATATATATATATATATAATATATATATATATATATATATATATATATATATGTATATATATTTATGTTACACTCTAACTCTATGCTCAGTAACAGCAGTAGAATTTAGTATGTGCGAGTTAGGTGAACTTTCATTATGATGAATAAAGAAAATTTTAGAAAGAGTAATATAAATATTTATAAAGCAACCTTTATTAAACTATTTTTTTATAAGAGGATAATTATTTAATCAATATTCCCATTATTTTTAAATAACATAATTTATTTTATTATTATTTATTATATATTTTATTATAATATTAGCCCTTATTATTTAATTTATTATTATTATCATTTTTAAAAATTATTTGAACAGAAACCATATATTTTGTCCTGTCTTAGTTGGTAATTAGATCAAGACATCTTGTAGCATGCTCGAGAACAATGAATGCTTGTGATACAGCCCGATATGACCTGCCAACGATATCTATATCCTCAGTCTGAATCCCTGATTCTCTGACAGCTTTTTGGTGGAAATTAAGGAGAAGGCATGCCACTTTGTACTTTGTAGGCTCATGGGAGGAGGGATATTCTCCTATAGTTACCACATTTAAGCATATCCCCCTTCTTGTGTATAGGGCCTATTAAGTTCTTCCTCGATTTCTCAGGCATGCCCTCTTCAGCCCACACAGTCAGGATGCTATTGTGAAGGGATCTGACATGTTCAGTCACTTCTTGAATAATTTGGCTGGTAGGCCATTAATACCCAAGGCTTTATTGTTTTTGAATCGATCGATTGCCCAGGCAATTTCCTCATTGATAGGAGGCTCTAGATCTCTTTTGAGTGGTATGTTGACAGTCCATTCTCCATGTATTTCACCCTCTCCGTTTAACAGGCCTTGGAAGTACCTCTTACATTCTGCCATGCAAGATTTGACATCTGCCAGGAGGACTCCATTGATGTTTCGACAGATAGAGGTGATTTTATTAAAAGGCTTCCGACTTCTGTTGCTACCTGGTTGAATTTTCAGACATCTTTTTCTGTCCTAGACTTCTCCATTTCTGCTGGTTCAGTGTACTTGTACTGACTCTACTTTTTATGATAGATTCTCTTCTCCACTCTTCTCTTTCTCTTATATTCATCTGTAATGCTCCGTGTCCTGCTGATTATTGCCTGGTATGTCACGTTCTATGCATCTGTGGCAATTGTTTTAAAATTATTCAACCAAACATAATTTTTTTAATTTATCAGGTTTATTCGACATTAGATACCATTATAATGCTGTCAAGGGCTCTTTTTATAAAAATAATATCAGTTTTTAAAATTGCGCAATAAAAAAAAAAATTATTTATTTTTTTATCTAATTACGAGTAATCATTCAGAATCTTGTAGTTTTCAAACTAATTTTTTTATATGGTTTATCGAATTTTATTACTATTTATTTATTTAATATTTTATTTTATTTTTCTCTTTTTAATTAATATTTCATTTATCTATTGAATATTTTATTTACTTATTATTTTAATATTATTATTATTTTTAGATTTTATAGAATTTTCAGTTATTATTATTATTTTTGCTTGGGATGGAAATGCCTTTGAGTTATTTATAGTTTTTTTTTCTTTCTTTATCTTCTTCCTGGTGGCATCTCTAACGCGGAGGTCATCAATTCAATGCATCCAAGTCTCACAGTCTCTACAGCATTGCTTGACCAGCACCTTACTCTTGGAGGGATTTGAATTTGTTGACATTTGAAATCATTTTATTAATAAAGCACCAGTTGCCAAGATTACTTAAATCATGTTGAAGACATTTGAAGTCTTCAAATAATTTTATATATTTTCAAATTATTGGCAAAACAAAAAACATATGTTGACAGTAATTGAGATCCAATATCATTAATAAATATTATTAAAAAGACTCAAGAAGTGAAACTATAGGATCACCTGAAGGGACTGAATAACTCTTGGAAATGATAGCTTTATAGTATGAAACCTGAAGCATAATGTTACTAGACAAAACCAGTTCAAAATGGGGCCATGAGTATATAGATGAGAAAGATTATTTATAAGAATAGAATGATCAACTAGGCCAAATACGTTTGAAATATCTAACTAAATTATATCTACTAGTTGATAGAGAAGAAATGATTTAATAATAAATTTTGAAACATAGGGATGTTTGTATTCATAGAACTCCCTTGATGAAAACCATGTTGGTGAGTGGCAATCAAACTATTAAAAATAGATTTAATTATATTAAAAACTACTGCTTCAAAATTTTTGGCTATTGCAGGTTTCATGCAAATAGGCCTGCTGTTTCTTGATCATCCTTTTTGAAAATGTTTTTGACATAACTAAATATAAACAGACTAGAAAATGAACCTAAAGCTAAAGAATTATTGAAATTGAACAGGACATTAACATACTAATGCTACTGAAGGTGAACAGGATTATAAAACAATTGGACGGAGCTTATCAGGACCAGGACTTTACATGTATTGACAAATAATAATTGTTTTCCAACTTCATTAATTTGAAATATTATTGAATACAAATTATTATTGAATGGAAAATCCTGAAAATTGTGTGATTTATTAGAGTGGTCTGCATTAGAACAATAAACAGATGAGATACAATAATGAAAAAACAACTTTTCAATGCCCTATTTACTAGAAGCAGATTTTTCATTGAAGTGAGTTAAGCTAGGAAAATTATCAGACTTTTTCATCAAATTTACAAAATTCCAATAAGAATTGTTAATATTTGAATCAGTCAAAGAAAGTTAAACATTTTTCATGTAAGAGAAGTAACAGTTTTGATAATATTTTATAATTACACCTCAATATTTTAAAGTTCATATTGTCATAATAGAGGTGTGGTTCTTTAAAGATTTTAATAGCAGCTTTTTTCTCCTTGAAGAGTTCAATTAGTTATTTGGAGAACCAATGTGGGAAATTTGATGTGACTATCTTCTTTTAAAGGGTGTATTCCACAATAAGAGAAAATAATATATTTTAATGTTCAGGTTGGTAAAGGACCAGTATTAGCTCCTACAATTGGCAAGCAAAGTCTACATATGAAGACTAATGATAATGGAGAACAAATGCTTGGTTTTGCTGCATCAAGTTCATTAGTAGTGATGAGCACGCTGTTTTCTCACAAAGAAAAACACAAGCAAACATGGTTCTCCCCAAATGAATTTGCAATGCAGAAAAATCATGTTCTGGTTTCCCGTAGACATTTTAATGTAGTTAATGGTGTGAGATCTTTTAGGGGACTACACATTAATTCAGATCACTTTCTGGTAGTTACAAAGATCAATCATGCATATAAGGTAAGCATATATGAAAGAGATAAACTGAAGATTACCTGGGAAAGAAAAAAGTTAAAGGAAGAGGAAATAAGGTATGCTTTCCTGTGAGACATTGAAAAAGATGTAGGAAACATCCCAGCTGCAATTGCAGGAAGAGATGTGAATGAGGAATGGAATCATCTAAGGCAAGTTATATCTGATCCAGTGGGCCAAAATTGTTAGAGAGATGGAAACAGAAAGGAAAAAAAATATGTGGTTTGACCGGGAGTGTGAAGAAGCAGTTGACGTGCAGAATGAACAAAGGAAAAAACTTCGAAGTTGGGATATCAGACAGAATAGAAAGGAGAACCATTATGCCAGATCTAATGCAAAAAAGGTGCTAAGACAAAAGAAAAGATATGCATTACAGACAAACTTGCGTAAGATGGAAGAGAACAGCAGAAACAATGAGCCCAGAAGTTTTTCAGTTAAGTGAGTAGGATGTAGTTGGGCTTTGTAAATAACTGTTCAATTACAAGGTGTTCTGATGCAGAAATGGTCTTCTTGGAAGAGCAGATACAAGATAGGTGGGAGGAACATTTTAAAGAATTGCTAAACCCCCGAGACAATGAAGAGTATTGTGATGTAGAATTTTGAGAGGAGGAGAATGACCGTGAGGTGAGCCCACCAGACTCAGAGGAGGTTAGCCTGATATAAAACAAATTTAAGAATGACAAGACCTCAAGTTCAGATGGCATACCAGTGGTATTTCTGAAGATTGGCGAGTCAACACTGGCTGAGGAGTTGATTAATTTAATTGTTAATATCTGGGTGGCCGAAAAAATGCCAGATAGCTGGAAGGAATCGGTTATCATATCCTTATATAAGAAGAAAGGTGCTTCCACAGAATGCAGCAATTACTTGGGAATCAGTCTGCTGGACACTGCTTACAAAGTTTTTTCCATTATTTTATATAATCCAATAATGGAGTTTGTAGAACCTGGGTTTGCTGATTACCACGGTGGCTTCAGAAGAAACAGGTCAACTATCTACCAGATTTTCTCCCTGAGACAAATAATGGAAAAAAAAACAAAGTAATTTAAAAGGATTATATGGATACTTTTCATTGGTTTTACAGCTCCATATGATTCCATCATCAGAAAGGAGACTTACATGGCAATGGTCTTTCAGGAAAGGTTTTTTTGATGGGCATCTCACCGAAGTAAACCCGATTTACAGCATGTACATTAAGAGAGATTGTAATTCGAGTGAAAATAAATGGACAGCTGGGCCAACCCTTTGCAGTGAAGTCTGGAGTTGGACAGAGTGACTTCCTTTTGCCACTGCTATTTAATATTGTCCTCAAGTTATGTTGAAAAGAGCCAAGCTTAATCAGTCTGATACAATTTTTAACACAATGACGCAAGTGCTTGTTTATGCTGATGATGTGGCTCTTATTGGGTTGTCCCTCAAGGCTATAAAGGAGGCCTTCAAAAGGTTAAAAAGAGAAGCAGAAAGAATGGGCCTACCTATAAATGAAGGAAAAACGAAAATTATGGTGCTCAGGAAAAAAACACCTATGACCCACCAAAGCATTATATAGTGGGAAAGTATACGTTCCAGTTCATGCCCAGTTTTAAGAACCTTGGCTCCATTGTAAATGATCAGATGGAGAAAGAGGAGGAAATTCAAAATTGTATTATAACAAAACATATTTTGCCCTAAGAAGTTTCCTGCTTAGTAAACTGCCAAGTCAGGGTACTAAAATGACTATATAAAACTATCATACAACTCGTGTTGACCTACACCTCTGCTACCTGAACCCTATGCAAGATCCTGGCTGAAAGGATTGACAGGTTTGAGAGAAAAGTGTTAAGGTGAATCATGGGGCCTATTTGGGAAAATAGTCCGTACCACTTGAGAAAGAACAAAGAGATCTACTACTTACACGATGATCTGTGAGCTCATATGAATTCAGCATTTGAAATGGTTGGGACATGTAATTAGGATGGATGATGGTAGAGCAGCCATGCAACTATATTATGGAACTCCAGATGGAGTCCAGTATGGGAGACCGAAGGGATGGTGGACAGACTCGGTGGCTGAGGACTTCAGGATGGTCAGAGTGTCACGCAGACTCGCTATTGACTGTGATGACTGGGAAAGGGCAGCTTCAGGCACCTGTTGAACAGATAAAAAAAAAATTGAGGTGACTATCTTTTTTTGAAGGATGTTTTCCAGAATAAGAGATAGTAATATATTGTAGAACCTCTCAAAAGCCGAATATCTCAAAAATGCTGAATTCAGTACTCCAATCAGATTCAAGAATGATTATTGATACTGTATCAAAATTACACTTAGAGAAATAAAAAAACTGTGTTTAAGATCATCACAATCAAATCTATTTATAAAATCCAGAGTTGTGATATCCTTCAATCTTAAACGTTGATTTGTCTGCTTCATTACCTTAAGTTTACTTAGAGTTGAAAAATACTAAATCTATAAGTATTGGTTTCTGTTATTTTTAATTGAATTAATTTGATAAATTTGACCATATGAATATATATTGAGAACAGTTGGCTTATAAATAAGTTTGATAGGATACTGTCATTGTTTAAGGAGGATATAGGACCAATCAGAGGAAGAAATATTAAAATCACCCATAATAAATGCATCAATGAACTAAGTTTGGAAAACGACTTCATCAATGACTGAACAATTATCATAGTCAGGCCCAGTCTGGGTTTGTTTGGGGCCCTCGGTTAGTCTGAAATGGGGCACCCTTACCAGGACAAATAAATAAACTAAATATATATATATATATATATATATATATATATATATATATATATAATGTTATTATTATGGGATTATGTTCATTCTAAAAAACAATACTAAAAATCATTAAATTCTTTGATAGGAATATTTTTTTTTGTTACCTGTTCTACAATGACCATCTATCAGTGATATTCTATTATACCCGATTGATTTTTTCATAAGGCGTACAGAACTTTCTTATCAAATTTCAATTCAGGATATTTTTTATGTCCCGATTTTAATTTTTGACGAGAGACTAGATTTTACTATCAGCATCATTAATTTTTTTTTTTTAATAATAAAATTACTACAAGTCCATTCAAAGCCACAAGGGATACTGAAGGGCTTTACAAATAAGTGAGAATTCAAGTCAAAACAGCCTTGTTGTAAATGCCTTATTAACAAAACAGCTTATTCTGGGAAAGTAGCTTTTCATTATCTAATAATTTTGGCAAGTTTTATTCCAAGAATATTTCTCACTTGTGTTTACTTCTTCTTTTTGTAATGCTAAATTCGATTTTGCTTGTCATAGAATAATTTACCTTTCTTTTATTCATATTTTCTATCTCAAACAATGAAGTTAATTTTAACAATATAGTAAAATTAAAAAGTAAATATGAACACACACAAAGACATTTGTATTTATAAATCATCTAATTTATCACAAAAGTAGAAAAATGTGCAATTTAATGCATCAGAAATCAAATTGTGCAATTCAAGCCAAAAACGGCAAAACATGCTGCATAAAATTTAAATATGTTATTCTATAGATCCTGAAATGGACAGATATTTGGGTCCCGAGCTTTTATGCGCAAGCGAATAAAGTGTGCAATAACATGGAAATCCAGTCTCTAATTATAAATACACAAATAAAATTATATATCAACACATAAAATAATAAAACAGAAATCTATAAATATCACCATTAATGCATTAGATCATACTTAAATAATGATCAAAAATCCACTAAAATGTTATTACATCTCATAATTACAAAATTATTTCTTTAAAATTTAACTGTCATTATAAAATTCTTTTTTAACAAAAAAAATCTAAAAGAAATCAATTAAAAACACATACAACTAATAAAAAAGGCCAAATATATACTATGTGTTATATTAAAAGTTATTAATTATTGTTTATAATATAATCTACCTGTGGTTAGTCCCAATAAAATTTCTTTACTGTGGACATTCAACTTGTAATGAAACAGGACAAAAATGTTTTAGCATTTTTAGAATTTTTATTGTGACTATCCATAGGTATATTATATAATAAAATAATAAATAAGTTATTATAAAATAAAAGCTATAACATCTTAAATACTAGAAGCAATATTCATTATAAATTTAATTTGACATTATTTGAAAATAGAGGAAACCATGTCGGTATGAATTATTTCAGATCATCGAGCAGTCCTTGGAAGCAATTAAGAGGACATTGAAAAACTCGCTAAAACTGCAGTAAGAGAAGCAGAGCAAATTTAACTATAAATAAATGAGGATAATACAAAATTTATGATGATAAGCCACTAATACCACCCCAATAATAGGATCTGCATAGAAGGGATATTGTTTCCAAGAATAGACAAATCCAAATACCTTGGGTCCACAGTAACCTCAATGAATGACCAATAGTCAAAAATAAACCATCATATAACAAGCACAAACAGAGCTTTCATCCCTCTTTCAAAGGCACTAAAATCCCTCAAAAACTGAAATTAAGGGTGTACAATGCTATGATAAAGCCAGTTATCATATACAGCTGAAAGAACAGGGCCCTAACGAGCAGTCTAGAAAGAAAAGTTGAAAGATTCGAGAGAAAAATCCTTTGGACGATAACCAAAATGATCTGGGATCAGAATCCTAACATAGGGAGGATAAAGAACAATAAAGAGCTGCTTTCAGAAACTGGTCATTCAATATCACAAGATATGAAGGCAAGGAAATACATCTGGAAGCCTCTAGCCAATAATAAATGCCTCAACGGAAGTCAAAAGACCATGTGAAAGGCCAAAAACCAGATGGATAGATAGAATGAGCTAAGATGCTATAGAGTTGAATGCAGATAACTCAAAAGAAATTGCCCAAGAGAGGCAGAGATAGAGATGGAGAATAATAATATTGTTTCCACTTTTGTGCCAGAGCAAGAATAAGATGTAGGTATGATTTGACAAGAGTTGTTTTATTCCACTATAAGAAGACCATTAAGTATTACAGTGTTAGAACTATTTGATTACAAATACCACATTCAAAGATTATTATTTTTTCTTATATTGAACAGATTGAATTTCACTCAGGCACAAACCTGAACATGCAGGTGTATTGTAAACATTTAGCTTGCACCCATGACAAATAAGAAAATCATTCAAACTTATGTGTATCTAAAACTCAATGCAGATGTTTAAATTACATAATACCAATAAATTTATTCTTTATATTTTGGCAGTTGCACAGAATCGGGAGTTGTGGGTTCGGCTTGACAAGAAGGCTCCTCACACCACTCAGCGGTAGAAGAGGATCAATTGTTTCCTCTTCTTGAGAAGAAGAATATCGTAGTTTCTCATTAAATTTCAAAATGGAAATTAATTAGTTAACATTTAACTTTGATTCTCAAAAATCATAAGAAATCTCGTTGAAGTTTGAAATGTAAAAATAAAATCTCTCTAGAGAAATACACTTGGATGTCTCCAAAAACTTGAAATTTCTCGTGGATATCTCAACTTGAATGTATAATTCAACAATAATGTAAGTTTTTATCCATGAAGGATAAAAAAAAAAAAAAAAAATTACATTACTTACTGATCAATCCCATACTAATACTTATAAGACATAAAATTCAGCAGACATAAAGAAAATAAGATGTTTATATATAAATGATTAACTCAGTAGAAAAAAGGTATTTATTGACAAAATTGTGTGATTTATTAGAGTGGTCTGCATTAGAACAATAAACAGATGAGATACAATAATGAAAAAACAACTTTTCAATGCCCTATTTACTAGAAGCAGATTTTTCATTGAAGTGAGTTAAGCTAGGAAAATTATCAGACTTTTTCATCAAATTTACAAAATTCCAATAAGAATTGTTAATATTTGAATCAGTCAAAGAAAGTTAAACATTTTTCATGTAAGAGAAGTAACAGTTTTGATAATATTTTATAATTACACCTCAATATTTTAAAGTTCATATTGTCATAATAGAGGTGTGGTTCTTTAAAGATTTTAATAGCAGCTTTTTTCTCCTTGAAGAGTTCAATTAGTTATTTGGAGAACCAATGTGGGAAATTTGATGTGACTATCTTCTTTTAAAGGGTGTATTCCACAATAAGAGAAAATAATATATTTTAATGTTCAGGTTGGTAAAGGACCAGTATTAGCTCCTACAATTGGCAAGCAAAGTCTACATATGAAGACTAATGATAATGGAGAACAAATGCTTGGTTTTGCTGCATCAAGTTCATTAGTAGTGATGAGCACGCTGTTTTCTCACAAAGAAAAACACAAGCAAACATGGTTCTCCCCAAATGAATTTGCAATGCAGAAAAATCATGTTCTGGTTTCCCGTAGACATTTTAATGTAGTTAATGGTGTGAGATCTTTTAGGGGACTACACATTAATTCAGATCACTTTCTGGTAGTTACAAAGATCAATCATGCATATAAGGTAAGCATATATGAAAGAGATAAACTGAAGATTACCTGGGAAAGAAAAAAGTTAAAGGAAGAGGAAATAAGGTATGCTTTCCTGTGAGACATTGAAAAAGATGTAGGAAACATCCCAGCTGCAATTGCAGGAAGAGATGTGAATGAGGAATGGAATCATCTAAGGCAAGTTATATCTGATCCAGTGGGCCAAAATTGTTAGAGAGATGGAAACAGAAAGGAAAAAAAATATGTGGTTTGACCGGGAGTGTGAAGAAGCAGTTGACGTGCAGAATGAACAAAGGAAAAAACTTCGAAGTTGGGATATCAGACAGAATAGAAAGGAGAACCATTATGCCAGATCTAATGCAAAAAAGGTGCTAAGACAAAAGAAAAGATATGCATTACAGACAAACTTGCGTAAGATGGAAGAGAACAGCAGAAACAATGAGCCCAGAAGTTTTTCAGTTAAGTGAGTAGGATGTAGTTGGGCTTTGTAAATAACTGTTCAATTACAAGGTGTTCTGATGCAGAAATGGTCTTCTTGGAAGAGCAGATACAAGATAGGTGGGAGGAACATTTTAAAGAATTGCTAAACCCCCGAGACAATGAAGAGTATTGTGATGTAGAATTTTGAGAGGAGGAGAATGACCGTGAGGTGAGCCCACCAGACTCAGAGGAGGTTAGCCTGATATAAAACAAATTTAAGAATGACAAGACCTCAAGTTCAGATGGCATACCAGTGGTATTTCTGAAGATTGGCGAGTCAACACTGGCTGAGGAGTTGATTAATTTAATTGTTAATATCTGGGTGGCCGAAAAAATGCCAGATAGCTGGAAGGAATCGGTTATCATATCCTTATATAAGAAGAAAGGTGCTTCCACAGAATGCAGCAATTACTTGGGAATCAGTCTGCTGGACACTGCTTACAAAATTTTTTCCATTATTTTATATAATCCAATAATGGAGTTTGTAGAACCTGGGTTTGCTGATTACCACGGTGGCTTCAGAAGAAACAGGTCAACTATCTACCAGATTTTCTCCCTGAGACAAATAATGGAAAAAAAAACAAAGTAATTTAAAAGGATTATATGGATACTTTTCATTGGTTTTACAGCTCCATATGATTCCATCATCAGAAAGGAGACTTACATGGCAATGGTCTTTCAGGAAAGGTTTTTTTGATGGGCATCTCACCGAAGTAAACCCGATTTACAGCATGTACATTAAGAGAGATTGTAATTCGAGTGAAAATAAATGGACAGCTGGGCCAACCCTTTGCAGTGAAGTCTGGAGTTGGACAGAGTGACTTCCTTTTGCCACTGCTATTTAATATTGTCCTCAAGTTATGTTGAAAAGAGCCAAGCTTAATCAGTCTGATACAATTTTTAACACAATGACGCAAGTGCTTGTTTATGCTGATGATGTGGCTCTTATTGGGTTGTCCCTCAAGGCTATAAAGGAGGCCTTCAAAAGGTTAAAAAGAGAAGCAGAAAGAATGGGCCTACCTATAAATGAAGGAAAAACGAAAATTATGGTGCTCAGGAAAAAAACACCTATGACCCACCAAAGCATTATATAGTGGGAAAGTATACGTTCCAGTTCATGCCCAGTTTTAAGAACCTTGGCTCCATTGTAAATGATCAGATGGAGAAAGAGGAGGAAATTCAAAATTGTATTATAACAAAACATATTTTGCCCTAAGAAGTTTCCTGCTTAGTAAACTGCCAAGTCAGGGTACTAAAATGACTATATAAAACTATCATACAACTCGTGTTGACCTACACCTCTGCTACCTGAACCCTATGCAAGATCCTGGCTGAAAGGATTGACAGGTTTGAGAGAAAAGTGTTAAGGTGAATCATGGGGCCTATTTGGGAAAATAGTCCGTACCACTTGAGAAAGAACAAAGAGATCTACTACTTACACGATGATCTGTGAGCTCATATGAATTCAGCATTTGAAATGGTTGGGACATGTAATTAGGATGGATGATGGTAGAGCAGCCATGCAACTATATTATGGAACTCCAGATGGAGTCCAGTATGGGAGACCGAAGGGATGGTGGACAGACTCGGTGGCTGAGGACTTCAGGATGGTCAGAGTGTCACGCAGACTCGCTATTGACTGTGATGACTGGGAAAGGGCAGCTTCAGGCACCTGTTGAACAGATAAAAAAAAAATTGAGGTGACTATCTTTTTTTGAAGGATGTTTTCCAGAATAAGAGATAGTAATATATTGTAGAACCTCTCAAAAGCCGAATATCTCAAAAATGCTGAATTCAGTACTCCAATCAGATTCAAGAATGATTATTGATACTGTATCAAAATTACACTTAGAGAAATAAAAAAACTGTGTTTAAGATCATCACAATCAAATCTATTTATAAAATCCAGAGTTGTGATATCCTTCAATCTTAAACGTTGATTTGTCTGCTTCATTACCTTAAGTTTACTTAGAGTTGAAAAATACTAAATCTATAAGTATTGGTTTCTGTTATTTTTAATTGAATTAATTTGATAAATTTGACCATATGAATATATATTGAGAACAGTTGGCTTATAAATAAGTTTGATAGGATACTGTCATTGTTTAAGGAGGATATAGGACCAATCAGAGGAAGAAATATTAAAATCACCCATAATAAATGCATCAATGAACTAAGTTTGGAAAACGACTTCATCAATGACTGAACAATTATCATAGTCAGGCCCAGTCTGGGTTTGTTTGGGGCCCTCGGTTAGTCTGAAATGGGGCACCCTTACCAGGACAAATAAATAAACTAAATATATATATATATATATATATATATATATATATATATATATAATGTTATTATTATGGGATTATGTTCATTCTAAAAAACAATACTAAAAATCATTAAATTCTTTGATAGGAATATTTTTTTTTGTTACCTGTTCTACAATGACCATCTATCAGTGATATTCTATTATACCCGATTGATTTTTTCATAAGGCGTACAGAACTTTCTTATCAAATTTCAATTCAGGATATTTTTTATGTCCCGATTTTAATTTTTGACGAGAGACTAGATTTTACTATCAGCATCATTAATTTTTTTTTTTTAATAATAAAATTACTACAAGTCCATTCAAAGCCACAAGGGATACTGAAGGGCTTTACAAATAAGTGAGAATTCAAGTCAAAACAGCCTTGTTGTAAATGCCTTATTAACAAAACAGCTTATTCTGGGAAAGTAGCTTTTCATTATCTAATAATTTTGGCAAGTTTTATTCCAAGAATATTTCTCACTTGTGTTTACTTCTTCTTTTTGTAATGCTAAATTCGATTTTGCTTGTCATAGAATAATTTACCTTTCTTTTATTCATATTTTCTATCTCAAACAATGAAGTTAATTTTAACAATATAGTAAAATTAAAAAGTAAATATGAACACACACAAAGACATTTGTATTTATAAATCATCTAATTTATCACAAAAGTAGAAAAATGTGCAATTTAATGCATCAGAAATCAAATTGTGCAATTCAAGCCAAAAACGGCAAAACATGCTGCATAAAATTTAAATATGTTATTCTATAGATCCTGAAATGGACAGATATTTGGGTCCCGAGCTTTTATGCGCAAGCGAATAAAGTGTGCAATAACATGGAAATCCAGTCTCTAATTATAAATACACAAATAAAATTATATATCAACACATAAAATAATAAAACAGAAATCTATAAATATCACCATTAATGCATTAGATCATACTTAAATAATGATCAAAAATCCACTAAAATGTTATTACATCTCATAATTACAAAATTATTTCTTTAAAATTTAACTGTCATTATAAAATTCTTTTTTAACAAAAAAAATCTAAAAGAAATCAATTAAAAACACATACAACTAATAAAAAAGGCCAAATATATACTATGTGTTATATTAAAAGTTATTAATTATTGTTTATAATATAATCTACCTGTGGTTAGTCCCAATAAAATTTCTTTACTGTGGACATTCAACTTGTAATGAAACAGGACAAAAATGTTTTAGCATTTTTAGAATTTTTATTGTGACTATCCATAGGTATATTATATAATAAAATAATAAATAAGTTATTATAAAATAAAAGCTATAACATCTTAAATACTAGAAGCAATATTCATTATAAATTTAATTTGACATTATTTGAAAATAGAGGAAACCATGTCGGTATGAATTATTTCAGATCATCGAGCAGTCCTTGGAAGCAATTAAGAGGACATTGAAAAACTCGCTAAAACTGCAGTAAGAGAAGCAGAGCAAATTTAACTATAAATAAATGAGGATAATACAAAATTTATGATGATAAGCCACTAATACCACCCCAATAATAGGATCTGCATAGAAGGGATATTGTTTCCAAGAATAGACAAATCCAAATACCTTGGGTCCACAGTAACCTCAATGAATGACCAATAGTCAAAAATAAACCATCATATAACAAGCACAAACAGAGCTTTCATCCCTCTTTCAAAGGCACTAAAATCCCTCAAAAACTGAAATTAAGGGTGTACAATGCTATGATAAAGCCAGTTATCATATACAGCTGAAAGAACAGGGCCCTAACGAGCAGTCTAGAAAGAAAAGTTGAAAGATTCGAGAGAAAAATCCTTTGGACGATAACCAAAATGATCTGGGATCAGAATCCTAACATAGGGAGGATAAAGAACAATAAAGAGCTGCTTTCAGAAACTGGTCATTCAATATCACAAGATATGAAGGCAAGGAAATACATCTGGAAGCCTCTAGCCAATAATAAATGCCTCAACGGAAGTCAAAAGACCATGTGAAAGGCCAAAAACCAGATGGATAGATAGAATGAGCTAAGATGCTATAGAGTTGAATGCAGATAACTCAAAAGAAATTGCCCAAGAGAGGCAGAGATAGAGATGGAGAATAATAATATTGTTTCCACTTTTGTGCCAGAGCAAGAATAAGATGTAGGTATGATTTGACAAGAGTTGTTTTATTCCACTATAAGAAGACCATTAAGTATTACAGTGTTAGAACTATTTGATTACAAATACCACATTCAAAGATTATTATTTTTTCTTATATTGAACAGATTGAATTTCACTCAGGCACAAACCTGAACATGCAGGTGTATTGTAAACATTTAGCTTGCACCCATGACAAATAAGAAAATCATTCAAACTTATGTGTATCTAAAACTCAATGCAGATGTTTAAATTACATAATACCAATAAATTTATTCTTTATATTTTGGCAGTTGCACAGAATCGGGAGTTGTGGGTTCGGCTTGACAAGAAGGCTCCTCACACCACTCAGCGGTAGAAGAGGATCAATTGTTTCCTCTTCTTGAGAAGAAGAATATCGTAGTTTCTCATTAAATTTCAAAATGGAAATTAATTAGTTAACATTTAACTTTGATTCTCAAAAATCATAAGAAATCTCGTTGAAGTTTGAAATGTAAAAATAAAATCTCTCTAGAGAAATACACTTGGATGTCTCCAAAAACTTGAAATTTCTCGTGGATATCTCAACTTGAATGTATAATTCAACAATAATGTAAGTTTTTATCCATGAAGGATAAAAAAAAAAAAAAAAAATTACATTACTTACTGATCAATCCCATACTAATACTTATAAGACATAAAATTCAGCAGACATAAAGAAAATAAGATGTTTATATATAAATGATTAACTCAGTAGAAAAAAGGTATTTATTGACAAAATTGTGTGATTTATTAGAGTGGTCTGCATTAGAACAATAAACAGATGAGATACAATAATGAAAAAACAACTTTTCAATGCCCTATTTACTAGAAGCAGATTTTTCATTGAAGTGAGTTAAGCTAGGAAAATTATCAGACTTTTTCATCAAATTTACAAAATTCCAATAAGAATTGTTAATATTTGAATCAGTCAAAGAAAGTTAAACATTTTTCATGTAAGAGAAGTAACAGTTTTGATAATATTTTATAATTACACCTCAATATTTTAAAGTTCATATTGTCATAATAGAGGTGTGGTTCTTTAAAGATTTTAATAGCAGCTTTTTTCTCCTTGAAGAGTTCAATTAGTTATTTGGAGAACCAATGTGGGAAATTTGATGTGACTATCTTCTTTTAAAGGGTGTATTCCACAATAAGAGAAAATAATATATTTTAATGTTCAGGTTGGTAAAGGACCAGTATTAGCTCCTACAATTGGCAAGCAAAGTCTACATATGAAGACTAATGATAATGGAGAACAAATGCTTGGTTTTGCTGCATCAAGTTCATTAGTAGTGATGAGCACGCTGTTTTCTCACAAAGAAAAACACAAGCAAACATGGTTCTCCCCAAATGAATTTGCAATGCAGAAAAATCATGTTCTGGTTTCCCGTAGACATTTTAATGTAGTTAATGGTGTGAGATCTTTTAGGGGACTACACATTAATTCAGATCACTTTCTGGTAGTTACAAAGATCAATCATGCATATAAGGTAAGCATATATGAAAGAGATAAACTGAAGATTACCTGGGAAAGAAAAAAGTTAAAGGAAGAGGAAATAAGGTATGCTTTCCTGTGAGACATTGAAAAAGATGTAGGAAACATCCCAGCTGCAATTGCAGGAAGAGATGTGAATGAGGAATGGAATCATCTAAGGCAAGTTATATCTGATCCAGTGGGCCAAAATTGTTAGAGAGATGGAAACAGAAAGGAAAAAAAATATGTGGTTTGACCGGGAGTGTGAAGAAGCAGTTGACGTGCAGAATGAACAAAGGAAAAAACTTCGAAGTTGGGATATCAGACAGAATAGAAAGGAGAACCATTATGCCAGATCTAATGCAAAAAAGGTGCTAAGACAAAAGAAAAGATATGCATTACAGACAAACTTGCGTAAGATGGAAGAGAACAGCAGAAACAATGAGCCCAGAAGTTTTTCAGTTAAGTGAGTAGGATGTAGTTGGGCTTTGTAAATAACTGTTCAATTACAAGGTGTTCTGATGCAGAAATGGTCTTCTTGGAAGAGCAGATACAAGATAGGTGGGAGGAACATTTTAAAGAATTGCTAAACCCCCGAGACAATGAAGAGTATTGTGATGTAGAATTTTGAGAGGAGGAGAATGACCGTGAGGTGAGCCCACCAGACTCAGAGGAGGTTAGCCTGATATAAAACAAATTTAAGAATGACAAGACCTCAAGTTCAGATGGCATACCAGTGGTATTTCTGAAGATTGGCGAGTCAACACTGGCTGAGGAGTTGATTAATTTAATTGTTAATATCTGGGTGGCCGAAAAAATGCCAGATAGCTGGAAGGAATCGGTTATCATATCCTTATATAAGAAGAAAGGTGCTTCCACAGAATGCAGCAATTACTTGGGAATCAGTCTGCTGGACACTGCTTACAAAATTTTTTCCATTATTTTATATAATCCAATAATGGAGTTTGTAGAACCTGGGTTTGCTGATTACCACGGTGGCTTCAGAAGAAACAGGTCAACTATCTACCAGATTTTCTCCCTGAGACAAATAATGGAAAAAAAAACAAAGTAATTTAAAAGGATTATATGGATACTTTTCATTGGTTTTACAGCTCCATATGATTCCATCATCAGAAAGGAGACTTACATGGCAATGGTCTTTCAGGAAAGGTTTTTTTGATGGGCATCTCACCGAAGTAAACCCGATTTACAGCATGTACATTAAGAGAGATTGTAATTCGAGTGAAAATAAATGGACAGCTGGGCCAACCCTTTGCAGTGAAGTCTGGAGTTGGACAGAGTGACTTCCTTTTGCCACTGCTATTTAATATTGTCCTCAAGTTATGTTGAAAAGAGCCAAGCTTAATCAGTCTGATACAATTTTTAACACAATGACGCAAGTGCTTGTTTATGCTGATGATGTGGCTCTTATTGGGTTGTCCCTCAAGGCTATAAAGGAGGCCTTCAAAAGGTTAAAAAGAGAAGCAGAAAGAATGGGCCTACCTATAAATGAAGGAAAAACGAAAATTATGGTGCTCAGGAAAAAAACACCTATGACCCACCAAAGCATTATATAGTGGGAAAGTATACGTTCCAGTTCATGCCCAGTTTTAAGAACCTTGGCTCCATTGTAAATGATCAGATGGAGAAAGAGGAGGAAATTCAAAATTGTATTATAACAAAACATATTTTGCCCTAAGAAGTTTCCTGCTTAGTAAACTGCCAAGTCAGGGTACTAAAATGACTATATAAAACTATCATACAACTCGTGTTGACCTACACCTCTGCTACCTGAACCCTATGCAAGATCCTGGCTGAAAGGATTGACAGGTTTGAGAGAAAAGTGTTAAGGTGAATCATGGGGCCTATTTGGGAAAATAGTCCGTACCACTTGAGAAAGAACAAAGAGATCTACTACTTACACGATGATCTGTGAGCTCATATGAATTCAGCATTTGAAATGGTTGGGACATGTAATTAGGATGGATGATGGTAGAGCAGCCATGCAACTATATTATGGAACTCCAGATGGAGTCCAGTATGGGAGACCGAAGGGATGGTGGACAGACTCGGTGGCTGAGGACTTCAGGATGGTCAGAGTGTCACGCAGACTCGCTATTGACTGTGATGACTGGGAAAGGGCAGCTTCAGGCACCTGTTGAACAGATAAAAAAAAAATTGAGGTGACTATCTTTTTTTGAAGGATGTTTTCCAGAATAAGAGATAGTAATATATTGTAGAACCTCTCAAAAGCCGAATATCTCAAAAATGCTGAATTCAGTACTCCAATCAGATTCAAGAATGATTATTGATACTGTATCAAAATTACACTTAGAGAAATAAAAAAACTGTGTTTAAGATCATCACAATCAAATCTATTTATAAAATCCAGAGTTGTGATATCCTTCAATCTTAAACGTTGATTTGTCTGCTTCATTACCTTAAGTTTACTTAGAGTTGAAAAATACTAAATCTATAAGTATTGGTTTCTGTTATTTTTAATTGAATTAATTTGATAAATTTGACCATATGAATATATATTGAGAACAGTTGGCTTATAAATAAGTTTGATAGGATACTGTCATTGTTTAAGGAGGATATAGGACCAATCAGAGGAAGAAATATTAAAATCACCCATAATAAATGCATCAATGAACTAAGTTTGGAAAACGACTTCATCAATGACTGAACAATTATCATAGTCAGGCCCAGTCTGGGTTTGTTTGGGGCCCTCGGTTAGTCTGAAATGGGGCACCCTTACCAGGACAAATAAATAAACTAAATATATATATATATATATATATATATATATATATATATATATATAATGTTATTATTATGGGATTATGTTCATTCTAAAAAACAATACTAAAAATCATTAAATTCTTTGATAGGAATATTTTTTTTTGTTACCTGTTCTACAATGACCATCTATCAGTGATATTCTATTATACCCGATTGATTTTTTCATAAGGCGTACAGAACTTTCTTATCAAATTTCAATTCAGGATATTTTTTATGTCCCGATTTTAATTTTTGACGAGAGACTAGATTTTACTATCAGCATCATTAATTTTTTTTTTTTAATAATAAAATTACTACAAGTCCATTCAAAGCCACAAGGGATACTGAAGGGCTTTACAAATAAGTGAGAATTCAAGTCAAAACAGCCTTGTTGTAAATGCCTTATTAACAAAACAGCTTATTCTGGGAAAGTAGCTTTTCATTATCTAATAATTTTGGCAAGTTTTATTCCAAGAATATTTCTCACTTGTGTTTACTTCTTCTTTTTGTAATGCTAAATTCGATTTTGCTTGTCATAGAATAATTTACCTTTCTTTTATTCATATTTTCTATCTCAAACAATGAAGTTAATTTTAACAATATAGTAAAATTAAAAAGTAAATATGAACACACACAAAGACATTTGTATTTATAAATCATCTAATTTATCACAAAAGTAGAAAAATGTGCAATTTAATGCATCAGAAATCAAATTGTGCAATTCAAGCCAAAAACGGCAAAACATGCTGCATAAAATTTAAATATGTTATTCTATAGATCCTGAAATGGACAGATATTTGGGTCCCGAGCTTTTATGCGCAAGCGAATAAAGTGTGCAATAACATGGAAATCCAGTCTCTAATTATAAATACACAAATAAAATTATATATCAACACATAAAATAATAAAACAGAAATCTATAAATATCACCATTAATGCATTAGATCATACTTAAATAATGATCAAAAATCCACTAAAATGTTATTACATCTCATAATTACAAAATTATTTCTTTAAAATTTAACTGTCATTATAAAATTCTTTTTTAACAAAAAAAATCTAAAAGAAATCAATTAAAAACACATACAACTAATAAAAAAGGCCAAATATATACTATGTGTTATATTAAAAGTTATTAATTATTGTTTATAATATAATCTACCTGTGGTTAGTCCCAATAAAATTTCTTTACTGTGGACATTCAACTTGTAATGAAACAGGACAAAAATGTTTTAGCATTTTTAGAATTTTTATTGTGACTATCCATAGGTATATTATATAATAAAATAATAAATAAGTTATTATAAAATAAAAGCTATAACATCTTAAATACTAGAAGCAATATTCATTATAAATTTAATTTGACATTATTTGAAAATAGAGGAAACCATGTCGGTATGAATTATTTCAGATCATCGAGCAGTCCTTGGAAGCAATTAAGAGGACATTGAAAAACTCGCTAAAACTGCAGTAAGAGAAGCAGAGCAAATTTAACTATAAATAAATGAGGATAATACAAAATTTATGATGATAAGCCACTAATACCACCCCAATAATAGGATCTGCATAGAAGGGATATTGTTTCCAAGAATAGACAAATCCAAATACCTTGGGTCCACAGTAACCTCAATGAATGACCAATAGTCAAAAATAAACCATCATATAACAAGCACAAACAGAGCTTTCATCCCTCTTTCAAAGGCACTAAAATCCCTCAAAAACTGAAATTAAGGGTGTACAATGCTATGATAAAGCCAGTTATCATATACAGCTGAAAGAACAGGGCCCTAACGAGCAGTCTAGAAAGAAAAGTTGAAAGATTCGAGAGAAAAATCCTTTGGACGATAACCAAAATGATCTGGGATCAGAATCCTAACATAGGGAGGATAAAGAACAATAAAGAGCTGCTTTCAGAAACTGGTCATTCAATATCACAAGATATGAAGGCAAGGAAATACATCTGGAAGCCTCTAGCCAATAATAAATGCCTCAACGGAAGTCAAAAGACCATGTGAAAGGCCAAAAACCAGATGGATAGATAGAATGAGCTAAGATGCTATAGAGTTGAATGCAGATAACTCAAAAGAAATTGCCCAAGAGAGGCAGAGATAGAGATGGAGAATAATAATATTGTTTCCACTTTTGTGCCAGAGCAAGAATAAGATGTAGGTATGATTTGACAAGAGTTGTTTTATTCCACTATAAGAAGACCATTAAGTATTACAGTGTTAGAACTATTTGATTACAAATACCACATTCAAAGATTATTATTTTTTCTTATATTGAACAGATTGAATTTCACTCAGGCACAAACCTGAACATGCAGGTGTATTGTAAACATTTAGCTTGCACCCATGACAAATAAGAAAATCATTCAAACTTATGTGTATCTAAAACTCAATGCAGATGTTTAAATTACATAATACCAATAAATTTATTCTTTATATTTTGGCAGTTGCACAGAATCGGGAGTTGTGGGTTCGGCTTGACAAGAAGGCTCCTCACACCACTCAGCGGTAGAAGAGGATCAATTGTTTCCTCTTCTTGAGAAGAAGAATATCGTAGTTTCTCATTAAATTTCAAAATGGAAATTAATTAGTTAACATTTAACTTTGATTCTCAAAAATCATAAGAAATCTCGTTGAAGTTTGAAATGTAAAAATAAAATCTCTCTAGAGAAATACACTTGGATGTCTCCAAAAACTTGAAATTTCTCGTGGATATCTCAACTTGAATGTATAATTCAACAATAATGTAAGTTTTTATCCATGAAGGATAAAAAAAAAAAAAAAAAAATTACATTACTTACTGATCAATCCCATACTAATACTTTAAGACAGAAAATTCAGCAGACATAAAGAAAATAAGATGTTTATATATAAATGATTAACTCAGTAGAAAAAAGGGTATTTATTGACAAAATATTATTACAGTTATAATATAATCTCTAATTTTATAACTATGTTTTTCCATATAAATTAACCTGAGATAAGATTAAAGGTGTAGTAAACATAATTACAGCCAAAGTGAAAATTAACAGCTATAAAATGGAAAATTACAAAAATTCAAGAACAGTTAGACTGTCCCAAAAAGATCACAAATGAATATAAGCAAGGTTAATATAGCTAAAATAACTTTCTTGATATATTAAATTAAAATAAATTCTATCTTGGTATATTAAAATAAATAATGAAAAATCTTGGTAAACTAGAGTAGTGAAAGTAATTTAAATTTAAAATAACCAAAGATGATAGAAACCTGGCAGTTTTGATAAAATAATTAACTATCTTCTTATAATTTCATATTTTTACTTGTTTAATCAATAAACTTTTTTTTTCTGAACAACTTAAATATTTTCTCAAGAGGAAATTATATTAAATCACAATTTTGGTAAATATTGAAGAGTAACTTCAGTTGTTTTCCAGGAAAAATCTTCAATAACTTGATTTTCAAATGCACTTTCGTTTTTTAATTTCTTGAGAAAATCCTTTTCAATTGTGAGGATGGCCCCATTTTGAGGCAACCACTGACGCAATGGGTCCTCTAAATACCGTCTCATTCTGCTTGATGCTGAGTAAAAGTAATCAGGTGATGCAGGTCCAATCGGCAATGTTACTATAAATTCAGCAAGTTTTGAAGTTTCTGGTAGAATAATGTTCAGTCCAGATGATCTTAGATAAATATAAAATTCATAAATACTACCCTTATGTAAATTATTATTTTGGTAAATAAGATATAATTCTGATTTTAGCTTATTCAAATCAAACATGTTCATATATCTTGTATCCTTAATTTCATAAAATAGCTTTAATGGAAACTTTTTGGAAAATCTAGGGAAGTGCTTGGGTTCTAATACTCGAATAAACTTCAATGACCTCAAATCAGTAAACTTTAAGCCTCTCATTTTGAAAACAATAGTGTTCTTAATGCTATTAAAAATTTTTTCAAACCTCTTCTTTATCGGGCGAGAGGGTAATTGGATGCCCACTAAACCTATGTCATTAAAGGTTTTCTGCCAAACAGTTGGTAAACGAGCATCCAAATTATCTATGCCTTTAACAAATCGATCAATATTTTTCATATATTGATTGACATCACATTCATCATTAATGTTAAGCGCAAATATTGGTACATTAATAGAAAAAACTTCAACAAAAAAATGTGATAAAACAGTGAAGTCAAATGAACTCATGTAATTCTTTATATTTAAAGATTTATTAATTATTTCTTGGCTCCATTCATCAGTTTCTTCAATACAATTTAATGCTACAGGAATTTCATTCCTAAATTTGGTTACAGTGTGAACTAGGTTTGAGTCATAGTTCCAGCTAACTTCTTCATTTATTATCTCTTGTAATTTAAAACGCAGAGCAGGCGATTTGGAAAAAACTGTGGATATGTCCTGTAATTTAGAAAAATAGATCCTGGTCTCCGAGGTATCACTTATAAAAGAGGAGATGGTGTATAAAGAATTGTGAGAATAACTGTGAATGAAAGTTACTTCTTTATGTACCAGCTTAATCTGGTCCAACAAAAATTGATTTTTCAAAGCTAAAAAGCTTGGTCCAACATATGATAAGCCAACTAATTTCTTTTCACTAGCATGTTCATCCAACAAAGCATTTACATGGTGCAATATCATCCTGTTCTTTGGCAGCTCAGAGAATCCTAAAAATCTTTCATGAACATAGCCATATATATCTGCATAACGTAGAACAGAAGCTATTTTAATCACACCTGGGGTGGATTTAATTTCTTCCAACATTAAAGAGATGTAATTGGCATTAGAAAAATCATTTCTAATAAACATCAAGACCGTATCACAAATGGATTCTAAGAGGTCGCTCAAGAAAGTTGTGGTAATGGCCGGCAAATTACCAGATGCTTCTAAGAGCAAATTCAAAACTGGGTCGAAGTGTTTTAATAGACCTACCAATTCAGAAAAATTGTCTGACCTAATCGACATTCCGTCTGTAAATAACGGCAACCTTTGTTGGGTCAAATAGCATACAATATGTATAAAACGGGTGACAACAATTCTACTACTTCTAATCATTTCATTGTATGTTTCCACATGATGAGGGTTTGTGAGACAGGTACCTGAATTAGTCTGAAATACTTTGAAGTCAATTAAAGCACTTAAATGAGCTAATGAAGAATCATGATCAATTTGCAATTTTTTTAGACCATCGAGATTATGAATCGACGAAAGATCCCAACCTTTGGCATTCTTATTGAAAAGAAGACAGATCCAGCAAAACAACCTTTTAAATTTATCACAAGCACAAATCCAATCGCAAAGTTTGTAAAACTGCTTCAAGTCTTCGGGTCCATACTGCGAGAAAAATTTTAACGGTGGCAGTGGTCTTCCTTGATGAAGAATATACAACTTATCAGCCCTCTTTCTGTTGATAAATGGTGTTTTTGTCAGCTGCCCGACAATGCATTGACAATCAATTTTAATTGGCGGATCGATGGTTAATTTTACTAAATCACCAAGAGGAGTAGGCATGTTCTGTGTCTCCTGTCGAAGAGGATTTCTGGTAAGTTCCTGACTGCTGCCTGAGGATCCTACAAGAGACAAATCACGGAGATTACGTCTTTCACGAGCCTGCGAACGGGTGTAAGGCTGATTTATGAACTAGAGAACTCGACTACAGCAATCAGAACCTGAGCTTACAAGAGAATGAAAGAACGAGACACTCACTATCAAGAGCGCGGACGGCTGATGACTGAGGCCAAAGCATCTACCGCGAGTGGTGGGGGTATGTGTTCCACCCTTCTCCGCAACCCTAAACCCCTCAATTATTAACTATTAACTCAATTATTGAAGTATTCTCTATATATTTGTTAAAATCTTTAGAGTTTGGTATTCATTATTGAAATTATCTGTTTTATTATTGTTATCCCCATATTAAAAGCATTCCACAACTACATTAATGAAAATCTTAATATGACTTATTTTGAAGAGTGTTCATTAAATTAAACGCGATTTTTCCTAGATATATTTCACTTTTTGGTGGCTAAACAAAGCTGAGTTTATAAAAAAATCATAAATTATGGGCGACTTTTTGTTGTCCTCATCCAACTATACTACAGATATCCCACTTTTAGAAAAACCTGTTTAATAAGCTGTAAGTCCATATTAATTAAGGTGAGGTTTAGTTGGCATAAACTTGAGATTCGACTCAAGTAGTGTAAAAAAATGGTTTGATTTTTTATCTACTCATCTAAAAAGAGAATCGCATATTTTTTTTATCCTCAATTTATATGGACTTAAAGATTGTTAAACGAGGAAGGTTTTTTTTTTTCTTTTCTAAAAGTGAGGTATCCGTTACATAATTGGATGATGATCAAAAAATCGTGAATAGTTTATGATTTTTTTATAAACAGAATTTAGCTTACTTTAGCCACCGAAAAGTCTCCTTTAAATGGTTTTAAGCACGAAAAACTCTGCTTTAATTTGAAGTAAATGTTTTCTAATTTACTGTGACACAATTTTTAATTGCTTAAATTAAATATTTCTTTAGTTATCGCTTCCCATTCTACAAAAAAACATGACTTACTTAAAAAAAAAACAACACAAAACTTGGATTTCCTACTTGCTGAAAATTTTCTATAGTTTATATGAACCTTTTTTTTAGATCGTGAGGTCTGCAATCACTCTTATATATATTTTTCCCTACTTACGGGGCACCCTGCATGTGTCTGATAGCTACAATATGGCCACGATTTGGACCAACCAACGTAGTAATATTTTTTTTAGGAAGAAACAAAGTTTTAAATTCCTCAAAAAATCATATATACGAGTTTTTATAGCAATCTAAAAATTAAAATATTTTTCACAGAATTTTAGCTGAGGCTGGACCCTTCTCAATTTTGTCGACAACCACAAACATTCTGATAGCTTTAGAATGGCTATAGCGATGTGCACAAAAATGATTAGGGATTTATTGTTCTATATGCTACACGAAATGGTACAAAACTGACCTACTTAAACAATTAGGATCAAAGATTTGAATTTGAAGAAAATCCTGTGAAGTTATAAATGCTTTATGAGAAGGAGTTAGTCGTGGTTGCGGTCAGATAAATACTAAATTAAAATTTAGTAATTATTTTATTTTAAATAAAATAAATAAAATTAAAATTAAAATTAAAATAAAATAATTACTATATTTTAATTTAGTATTTATCTGACCGCACCCCCGACTAACTCCTTTTCATATTATATCAACGGTCAACCATCTCTACATCATTATAAATGCTTTAGTTATCGTAGCTTTTTCATAATAAATTCACTTGGCTTATTTTACTTGAAGTGCCAGTTGGTTTTTGTCATTTATGATACATTATAACTGATTTTATACAATAGTTAATATTTTTTTGTTATGCTGTACAAAAAAAAAAAAAAAAAATCAATTGATATATAATAACCTGAAAATCCGGATAAACCAAAGGCAAAAATTAATAACACGAATTTTGTTTGGAATTTTTTTTTTTTTGGTTTCTAGGGCCCATTGGATCGAATGCTGGAATATGTTTCGAATAATTTTCGATTTGGTATCTCCTAAAAAAAATTTCTTGAAATTGGTGACCCACTGACTGTAGCCTCCCCTCTCTTAGTTTCGATATGTTGTTTATTTTGTTTTTAACAATGTTCAATATTGAAATAAACAGTGGAATTGAGTTTAGGTCCAAATATCATAAAAAATATGCCGTGCATATATAATGCTACAAAAGCATTGGCAAACTCTATTTTTTTCTCAATTTTAGACTAGAAAATATCTCCAGAGGCAGGAACTTGATTTTGGAGTCCCATCTTTCATCTCCTTCCCATTCTAATATAAATAAATAGTTTTATAACAGTATTTTAGGTGATATATTTTGAAATAAATATCTTCATCTTATAGCATTAACTGATTTTATCAGCTGATTTAAGAATAAATCAATAAAAAAGCAAAAACAAGTATACTTATTGAACTTAAAAAAAAAAAAAAATAGTTTGACATTTTCCAGCCTCTAAATTTTCTGACCGGGGAAACATTTAAAACATAAATTTCCACCCCACAGAGTTTCGGCCCCAGTGTCACCTGGCATAAGCATGCAGTCAGCTCCGGGCCCCACATTTTTTTTTAAATTCGACGAGAAACTTACTGGTTTTTTTTTTTTTTTTTTTTTTTTTTTTTACAATTTACCTCAAAAATAAATACATTCCATTCTACTAGCAATGATTATTAGTAGAAAAGCATCTATTTCAGTGCCAGTCTTAGACATTTGGCTCCCCCGAGCAATAATGACTCCCCCTCCCATCAAACAAAAATTAAATTTATTTCTTAAGTTGTTTTATATTATGTAATATTAAAATTTTGTTGCATTCAATATTTGTCTTATACAGTTGGTTTATTAATGGGCTAAAATTTATTATTTTAATACAATTTGTATTTATTTTAAATTGTAACATGTGACGAGCGCCCTATTTGGAATTATAATAATTCTTATCAATAGAATAATAGATCTGGGATTAGAATACTAACGCATGGAGGAGAAAGGACAATAAAGAGCTTCTTTCAAAAACTGGTCAATCAATATCACATGATTTAAGGCAAGGAAATCCATCTGGAAGCATCTAGCCAATAATAAAATGCCTCAACGGAAGTCAAAAGACCACGTGGAAGGCCAAAAATCAGATGGATAGATAGAATAAGCTAAGATGCTATAGAGCTGAATGCATATAACCCGAAAGAAATGGCCCAAGAGAAGCAGAGATGGAGAAGGCTGATTAAGGTGGCAAAAGATATACAAGATCTGTAATACCAACAGGAGAAAAAATCTGGTGCGGTGCGCGCATCACACAACTTTCACTTACCACCCTCTTCTTAGCAGAAATAAGTATTTTCAGACAAAGGAGAAATGAAAGTAAAAATTATAGACGCTATAATTATTTATATTTCATTGTGGGTATTTTTATTTGTATAAGTACCCTCATATATAAAAATTTTAATATTTATATCGGTGTAATATATACAATTAAATATTAAATAATACCAACAATAGCAATTGTGAAACCGCATATTTATATTTATATAATATTGTCGGAGTCCTTATTATATTAAGCTCATGTTGCGTATGGAAGACTGTTATAATCTTTCAGGCGAGCTCGGGTAAGATCAATTACAACTATTCTCCGTTACAATTTTTTTTATTTCTCCTTTAGTTAGATGGGGTTGTCGAACATCCAACTCCCGCGGTAACATCCTTTCACGTATCTCATCTTCCAACAGTTATTCAATCCTCTCGCCCATGAGTCCTACTTATTGGCCAACATCACTCAAAAAACGTCCCGATATCCTAGATATATTTATCACCTCCCAGATTTCCTTCTCACAAGCCTTAATCAAATCACTCGATGACCTTTCTTCAGACCATAGTCCAGTGCTGCTTTTACTACATTCAAGCTATGCTCCTAACCCATCATCTCCTAAATTGATTACAGGACGAGTAAACTGGGACAACTTTCGTGATGACTTGGAAAACAAACTAGACTTGAAAATTCCGGTTAAGACAAAAGAAGACATTAATGGTGCCATAGAAAAACTTACATCAATAACAGACAGTATAAACAGTAACACCTTTAACAGTAAGATTAACAAGTTCCAAAAGACTAACTTGCCACAGCATATTCGTATCTTATTAAAGGAAAAACTCAGAGCAAGAACGAAGTGGCATAGAACTAGATATCCAACAGATAAAACTCATTATACCCAACTGACTAACAAACTAAAATCAGAAAATACAAAATTCAAAATTTACTAAATTTTACTGAAAAACTTACACCTACCGACAAATCTCTGTGGAAGACGACTAAACGTCTCCTGAAATTTAAAGACTTTAATCATCCACTTCTTACTGAAGCTCAGACTTGGTCCAAATCTGATGAAGAAAAATCCCAAATTTTTGCTCATCACCTATTCAAAACTTTTAATCCACATCCTGATATCCTTAATCCAAATCAGCTTGAATGTATTGAAACAGAACTGGATATTCGACTTCAAATGACTCCTCCTCCTAAAGCATTTCATCCTTCAGAAATATCCAATATTATTCACAGATTACCCTCCCGCAAAGCTCCTGGCCACGACCTAATCACTTCCCACATTCTTAAGCTACTTCCTCGAAAAGCCATTCTATTCCTTACTTACATTTATAACGCCGTACTCCGTTCCACATATTTTCCTGACCCTTGGAAACTATCTGTAGTCAAAATGATACATAAACCCAAAAAGCCACCAGAATACCCATCCTCTTACCGTCCTATCTCTCTTTTACCCATCATGGGCGAAATCCTGGAGAAGCTCATCTTAAAACGCCTGTATCCCATCCTAGATTCTAACCACATAATCCCTGATCACCAATTTGGATTCCGCACATCCCATTCCACTATCCAGCAATGTCATCGTGTGGTAGACGTCGTCTCCTCTGCATGGGAGCGCGGAATGTATTGCACTGGAGTTTTTCTCGACTTTGAACAGGCGTTTGATCGAGTCTGGCATCCGGGATTGCTATACAAACTCCGTAAATTCCTTCCCCCTACATATTTTCTTATCATCAGTTCCTATCTTACTGATAGGCACTTCAAAGTAAATCACAATAATACCTATTCATCCCTCTTTTCTCAATCTGCCGGAGTTCCTCAAGGTAGTATCCTTGGTCCTATCCTTTACACAGTTTATACAGCTGACATCCCAACCCATCCTAACACTGTTATTACCACGTATGCCGATGATACATGTGTCCTATCCGTTAATAATGACCCAACCATTGCATCCCAAACTCTTCAATCACACATCACAAGCCTTGAAGAATGGTGTCAAAACTGGAGGATTAAAATAAATTCTAATAAATCCCATCAAATCACCTTTACCCTTCGACGTAAACCTATGACCTCATGTCCCACAGTATCCTTTAATAATACCCCACTTATCCCTGTTGAACAAATCCGATACCTTGGACTTCATTTGGACAAACGTCTAACTTGGAATCCTCATACCAGACTGAAACGACAAGAAACCGCTCGACGTTTCCGACTACTCCAACACTTACTAGACAAACGCTCTAAACTTCCCCTTAATTACAAAAGACTCATATACTTGACTATAATAAGACCTATTTGGACTTACGGAGTTGAGCTATGGGGCTCCACTAAACCATCGAATTCCTCTCGCATCCAATCCTTACAATCCAAAATCCTTCGTAAAATCCTCAATGCTCCTTACTTTGTCACTAATAAAATAATCCATAAAGACCTCAATGTTCCATATGTTTCCGATTTGGCCAAATCCAGATACCTATCCTTCCATAATAAACTTCATAACCATCCGAATCCTCTTGTTTCTAACCTTGCTTCCTCTTCGATTCCTGATAACCCTCCGAGGCGTCTGAAAAGAAGATGGCCTCGTGATCTTCTCATGTAGACAAATTATTAGAGTGCTACCAATGGGTAGTTTCTCAACAAGCGTGTTTCATGTGATAATATTTCTCTGTACACATTTACTTGATGTATTCATACTAATACAGTTGTAAATATCATAATAAAAGTTTAAAAGTAAAAAAAAAAAGTCCTTTAGTTAATTATCAAATTCTTTCATATTTTATATTTAAGTATCTTTTATATTAGAGATTAATGTGAAATAGTCAATTGTTTCAAATAAAAAAAAAATAAAGGTACTTTAGAGGAAGCTAATATTGAAAATTAGCCGTTTAAACCCTGTTAGAGAACATCAATGACAATAAATACTACATTTTATTTAAAACTGCTTAATTTTACTCTTATATAATTAATTTAATCAAAATCGTTAGAGCCGTTTCTGAGAAAATTTTAATAATGTGTTTAGCCCATGATATAAAGTGCCACTTCTGGTCAGTCGATTTTGACGAAAAAGTGACTGTAACATCCCTAAAATATAAAAACCTTAAGTATGCAATTTCACTTTCGTACGACTTTTTTTTTTTGAGCTAGATTGTTAATACACAGACACACACACACATAGACCATTTTGCGGGACTTGGTTATTTGGACTCAGGGGACCTCAAAACGTGTATTTCCGTTGAAAACTGAGATTCAAAAATGTTCACGATCGCAATACTTTCCTTTACTATATATTTCATATATAGGTAAGTGAAAGTAAAAAAATGTATAAATAAAATTTATTTTGAATCTTATCCTATTGGAATGTGAGTAATACTTATATAACTGGGAATATGTTAGTTGTTACAAATTTAATATAAGCACATTTTCAATTTGGTCCAGAGTTTTTGATCATTAGTCACTTCAGAACAACACTCAGGAACATTTTTTTAATTTATTTAATTTGAGTATATTTTTTATGTAGTTTTTTCTCATTTTTTTTTTATCTCCCGAATTAATTTACCTTGTATAATAATATTGTTTCCACTATTTGTGCAGGAGCAAGAATAAGAAGATGTAGGTATGATTTGACAAGAGTTGTCTTGTTCCTTTAGGAGAAGACCATTAAGTATTAATTACAGTGTTAGATTTATTTGAACACAAATCACACATAAATAGATTCTTATTTTTCTTATATTGAACAGATTGAATTTCACTTAGTCTCACACCTGAACATGCAGATGTATCGTAAACATTCAGCTTGCATCTATGACAAATAAGAAAATAATTCAAATTTACTTGTATCTAAAACTCAATGCAGATGTTTAAATTACATAATATCAATAAATTTATTCTTTAAATCCTAGCTTTTCCATAAGGAACTCCACAATGAAAAAAAATCTGAAAGTGAGACCAGTTGTCATTAATTAATTAACTTTTTGGAAAGTACACTGATTTTTCAACTTCAGTGGCTACTTCAACACAAGTGTTAGTGAGTTTTATCCATGAAGGTAGGATGTAAAGGATAAAAAAAAAAAAAAAAAAAAAAAAAAAAAAAAAAAAAAAAAAAAAAAGAATATGACATTATGACATTACCTACTGATCAACCCCATACTAATACTTATACGACATTAAATTCACGAGACATAAAGAAAATAATAAGGTGTTTATGTATAAATGATTAACTAAGTAGAAAAAAGGTATTTATTGACAATTTTATAACAATGTTTTTCCACATAAATTAACCTATAGATAGATAGAATAAGCTAAGATGCTATAGAGCTGAATACAGATAACTCAAAAGAAATTACCCAAGAGAGACAGAGATAGAGATGGAGAATAATAATATTGTTTCCACTTTTGTGCCAGAGCAAGAATAAGATGTAGGTATGATTTGACAAGAGTTGTTTTATTCCACTATAAGAAGACCATTAAGTATTACAGTGTTAGAACTATTTGATTACAAATACCACATTCAAAGATTATTATTTTTTCTTATATTGAACAGATTGAATTTCACTCAGGCTCAAACCTGAACACGCAGGTGTATTGTAAACATTTAGCTTGCACCCATGACAAATAAGAAAATCATTCAAACTTATGTGTATCTAAAACTCAATGCAGATGTTTAAATTACATAATACCAATAAATTTATTCTTTATATCTTGGCAGTTGCACAGGATCGGGAGTTGTGGGTTCGGCTTGACAAGAAGGCTCCTCACACCACTCAGCGGTTGAAGAGGATCAATTGTTTCCTCTTCTTGAGAAAAAGAATATCGTAGTTTCTCATTAAATTTCAAAATGGAAATTAATTAGTTAACATTTAACTTTGATTCTCAAAAATCATAAGAAATCTCGTTGAAGTTTGAAATGTAAAAATAAAATCTCTCTAGAGAAATACACTTGGATGTCTCCAAAAACTTGAAATTTTCGTGGATATCTCAACTTGAATGTATAATTCAACAATAATGTAAATTTTTATCCATGAAGGATAAAAAAAAATAATAAAAAAAAAATTACATTACTTACTGATCAATCCCATACTAATACTTATAAGACATAAAATTCAGCAGACATAAAGAAAATAAGATGTTTATATATAAATGATTAACTCAGTAGAAAAAAGGTATTTATTGACAAAATATTATTACAGTTATAATATAATCTCTAATTTTATAACTATGTTTTACCATATAAATTAACCTGATATAAGATTAAAGGTGTAGTAAACATAATTACAGCCAAAGTGAAAATTAACAGCTATCAAATGGAAAATTATAAAAATTCAAGAACAGTTACTGTCCCAAAAAGATCACAAATGAATATAAGCAAGGTTAATATAGCTAAAATAACTTTCTTGGTAAATTAAATTAAAATAAATTCTGAATAACAGCCAAAAATAAAATTTAAGTTTGGATGGCACCAACTATGATAAATGTAAAGAAATAATAATGACAAATCTTGGTAAACTAGGGTAGTGAAAGTAATTTAGATTCAAAATAAGATTTAAAATAACCAAAGATGATAGAAACCTGGCAGTTTTGATAAAATAATTAACTATCTCATTATAATTTCATATTTTGACTTGTTTAATCAATAAAAAAAAAATTTTCTGAACAAATTAAATACTGTCTCAAGAGGATATTATTTTAAATCACAATTTAGGTAAATATCGAAGATGAACTTGAATTGTTTTCCATGAAAAATCTTCAGTAACTTGATTTTCAAATGCACGTTCGTTTTTTATTAATTTCATGAGAAAATCTTTTTCAATTATGAGGATGGCCCCATTTTAAGGCAACCACTGATGCAATGGGTCCTCTAAATACCGTCTGATTCTCCTTGATGCTGAGTAAAAGTAATCTGGTAAAAGTAATTACTTACTGATCAACCCCATACTAATACTTATAAGACATCAAATTCATGAGACATAAAGAAAATAAGATGTTTATATATAAATGATTATATATTTATATATTTTTCTTATATTGAACAGATTGAATTTCACTCAGGCTCAAACCTGAACATGCAGATGTATTGTAAACATTCAACTTGCACCCATGACAAATAAGAAAATCATTCAAACTTATTTGTATTTAAAACACAATGCAGATGTTTAAATTGCATAATATCAATAAATTTATTGTTTATATCCTGGCAGTTGCACAGGATCGGGAGATGGGGTTTCGGCTCGACAAGAAGGCTCCTCACACCACTCAGCGGTAGAAGAGGGAACAATTAAGAAAAAGAATATCCTAGTTTCTCATAAAATTTCAAAATGGAATTTAATTAGTTAACATTTAACTCTGATTCTAAAAAATTATAAGAAATGCCATTGAAGTTTGAAATGTAAAAATATAAATTTGGATGTCTCCAAACACTTGAAATTTCTCATGGATATCTCAACTTGAATGTATTCTTTAACACAAATGTGAGTTTTTATCCATGAAGGTAGGATACAAAGGATAAAAAATAAAAATAAATAAATAAATAAAAAAAAAAAAAAAAAAAAAAGAATATGACATTACCTACTGATCAACTCCATACCAATACTTATAAGACATAAAATTCACAAGACATAAAGAAAATAAGATGTTTATAAATGATTAACTCAGTAGAAAAAAGGTATTTATTGACAAAATATTCTTACAGTTATAATATAATCTCAATTTTATAACTAAGTTTTTCCATATAAATTAACCTGAGATAAGATTAAAGGTGTAGTAAACATAATTACAGCCAAAGTGAAAATTAACAACTATAAAATGGATAATTATAAAAATTCAAGAACAGTTAGACTGTCCCAAAAAGATCACAAATTAATATAAGCAAGGTAATTAATATAAGCTAAAATAACTTTCTTGATAAATTAAATTAAAATAAATTCTAAATAACAGACAAAAATAAAATTTAAGTTTGGATGGCACTAACTATGATAAATGTAAAGAAATAATAATGAAAATCTTGGAAAACTAGGGTAGTGAAAGTAATTTAGATTCAAAATAAGATTTAAAATCAGCAAAGATGATAGAAACCTGGCAGTTTTGATAAAATAATTAACTATCTTATTATAATTTCATATTTTTACTTGTTTAATCAATAACAATTTTTTTTTCTGAACAAATTAAATATTTTCTCAAGAGGAAATTATTTTAAATCACAATTTAGGTAAATATCGAAGAGTAACTTGAGTTGTTTTCCAGGAAAAATCTTCAATAACTTGATTTTCAAATGCACTTTCGTTTTTTAATTTCTTGAGAAAATCTTTTTCAATTGTGAGGATGGCCCCATTTTGAGGCAACCACTGACGCAATGGGTCCTCTAAATACCGCCTGATTCTGCTTGATGCTGAGTAAAAGTAATCAGATGATGCAGGTCCAATCGGCAATGTTACTATAAATTCAGCAAGTTTTGAAGTTTCTGGTAGAATATTATTCAGTCCAGATGATCTTAGATAAATATAAAATTCATAGATACTACCCTTATGTAAATTATTATTTTGGTAAATAAGACATAATTCTGATTTTAGCTTATTCAAATCAAACATGTTCATATATCTTGTATCCTTAATTTCACAGAGTAGATTTAATGGAAACTTTTTGGAAAAGCTAGCAAAGTGCTTGGGTTCTAATACTCCAATAAACCTCAATGACTTCAAATCAGTAAACTTTAAGCCTCTCATTTTGAAAACAATAGTGTTCTTAATGCTAGTAAAAATTCTTTCAAATCTCTTCTTTATCGGGCGAGAGGGTGATTGGATGCCCACTAAACCTATGTCATTAAAGGTTTTCTCCCAAACAGTTGGTAAACGAGCATCCAAATTATCTATGCCTTCAACAAATCGGTCAATATTTTTCATATATTGATCGACATTACATTCATTATTAATGTTTAGCGCAAATATTGGTACATCAATAGAAAAAACTTCAACAAAAAAATGTGATAAAACACTGAAGTCAAATGTATTCATGTAATTCTTTATATTTATAGATTTATTAATTATTTCTTGGCTCCATACTTCAGTTTCTTCAACACAATTCAATACTACAGGTATTTCATTCCTAAATTTCGTTACAGTACGAACTAGGTTTGAGTCATAGTTCCAGGTAACTTCTTCATCTACCATCTCTTGTAATTTAAAACGCAAAGTAGACGATTTGGAAAAAACTGTGGATATGTCTTGTAATTTAGAAAAATACATTCTGGTCTCCGAAATATCACTTATAAAAGAGGAGATGGTATGTAAAGAATTTTGAGAATAACTGTGAATGAAAGTTACTTCTTTATGCACCAGCTTAATCTGGTCCAACAAAAATTGATTTCTCATATCTAAAAAGCTTGGTCCAACATATGATAAACCAACTAATTTCTTTTCACTAGCATGTTCATCCAACAAAGCATTTACATGGTGCAATATCATCCTGTCCTTTGGCAGCTCAGAGAATCCTAAAAATCTTTCATGAACATAGCCATATATATCTGCATAACGTAAAACAGAAGCTATTTTAATCACATCTGGGGTGGATTTAATTTCTTCCAACATTAAAGAGATGTAATTGGCATTAGAAAAATCATTTCTAATAAACATCAAGACCGTATCACAAATGGATTCTAAGAGTTCGCTCAAGAAAGTTGTGGTAATGGCCAGCAAATTACCAGATGCTTCTAAGAGCAAATTCAAAACTGGGTCGAAGTGTTTTAATAGATCTAACAATTCAGAAAAATTGTCTGACTTAACCGATAATTCGTCTGTAAATAACGGCAACCTTTGTTGTGTCAAATAGCATACAATGTGTATATAACGAGTGACAACAATTCTATTTCTTCTAATCATTTCATTGTATGTTTCCACATGATGATGGTTTGTGAGACAATTACCTGAATTAGTCTGAAATACTTTGAAGTCAATCAAAGCACTTAAGTGAGCTACTGATGAGTCATGATCAATTTGCAATTTTTTTAGACCATCGAGGTTATGAATCGATGAAAGATCCCAACCTTTGCCATTCTTATTGAAAAGAAGACAGATCCAGCAAAACAACCTTTTAAATTTACCACAACCACAAATCCAATCGCAAATTTTGTAAAACTGCTTCAAGTCTTCAGATCCATCCTCCGAGAAAAGTTTTGACGGTAACTGTGGTCTTCCTTGATGAAGAATAAACAACTTTTCAGTCGCCTTTCTGTTGATAAATGGTATTTTTGTCAGCTGCCCGACAATGCATTGACAATCAATTTTAATTGGCGGATCGATGGTTAATTTTACTAAATCACCAAGGGGAGGAGGCATGTTCTGTGTCTCCTGTCGAAGAGGATTTCTGGTAAGTTCCTGACTGCTGCTTGAGGATCCTACAAGAGACAAATCACGGAGATTACGTCTTTCACGAGCCTGCGAACGGGTGTAAGGCTGATTTCTTGGCATAGAGAACTCGACTACGGCAATCAGAACCTGAGCTAACAAGAGAATGAAAGAACAAGACACTCACTATCAAGAGCGCGGACGGCTGATGACTGAGGCCAAAGCATCTACCGCGAGTGGTGGGGGTATGTATTCCACCCTTCTCCACAACCCTAAACCCCTTAAATTATTAATTATTAACTAAATTATCGAAGTATTCTCTATATATTTGTTAAAATCTTTAGAGTTTGGAATTCATTATTGAAATTATCTGTTTTATTATTGTTACCCCCATATTAAAAGCATACCACAACTACATTAATGAAAATCTTAATATGACTTATTTTGAAGAGTGTTCATTAAATTAAACGCGATTTTCCCTAGATATATTTCACTTTTTGGTGGCTAAACTAAGCTGAGTTTATAAAAAAATCATAAATTATGGGCGACTTTTTGTTGTCCTCATCCAACTATACTACAGATATCCCACTTTTAGAAAAAACTGTTTAATAAGCTGTAAGTCCATATTAATTAAGGTGAGGTTTAGTTGGCATAAACTTGAGATTCGCCTCAAGTAGTGTAAAAGAATGGTTTAATTTTTTATCTACTCATCTGAAAAGAAAATCGCATATTTTTTTTATCCTCAATTAATATGGACTTAAAGACTGTTAAAGGAGGAAGGTTTTTTTTCTTTTCTAAATGTAAGGCATCCGTAGCATAATTGGATGATGATAAAAAAATCGTGAATAGTTTATGATTTTTTTATAAACAGAATTTAGCTTAATTTATCCACCAAAAAGCCTCCTTTAAATGGTTTTAAGCACGAAAAACTCTGCTTTAATTTGAAGTAAATGTTGTCTAATTTACTATGACACAATTTTTAATTGCTTAAATTAAATATTTCTTTAGTTATCGCTTCCCATTCTAATGACTTACTTAAAAAAACAACAACACACGATATGGCCACGATTTGGGCCAACCAATGTAGTAATATTTTTTTAGGAAGAAACAAAGTTTTACATTCCTCAAAAAATCATAAATACGATTTTTTATAGCAATCTCAAAATTAAAATAGTTTTCACAGAATTTTAGCTGAGGCTGGACCCTTCTCAATTTTGTCGACAACCACAAACATTCTGATAGCTTTAGAATGGCTATAGCGATGTGCACAAAAATGATTAGGGATTTATTGTTCTATATGCTACACGAAATGGTACAAAACTGACCTACCTAAACAATTAGGATCAAAGTTTTGAATTTGAAGAAAACCCTGTGAAGTTATAAATGCTTTAGTTATTGGCCGGAAAAAAATCCTCTAAGAAAAGCAAATATTACATTTTGCAATTTTGGATTTCCATGAAAATTCGTATTTAAGAGTTTCAAAAGATACTAAAATCGAATCTAAGTTGCTTTTTTTATAAAAGAATTTATTTGGCCTACTTTACTAGAAGTGCCTTTTGGTTTTTGTCATTTATGATACATTATAACTGATTATATACAATATTCATGTTTTTTTTCTTATGCTGTACAAAAAAAAAAAAAAAAAAAAATATATAAAAATAATGGATATATAATAATCTGAAAATCCAGGTAAACCAAAGGCATAAATAAGTAACATAAATTTTGTTTGAAATTATATAATTTTTTTTCGGTTGCTATGGGCCATGGGAGCGAACACCGGCATGTTCCTTAATATTTTTCGATTTAGTATCTCTGAACATGCCAACAATGAGTCTCAAAAACAAAAAGTCGTACGAAACTGAAATTACGTATTTCAGATAAGTGTATCCGTCGATTATTTTATTGCAAATTTTTGTTAAAATCGACTTACCTTAAATTTTACTTTATATCAATTCAATCCATCTATTTTTTAAAATTTATGTATTCAGTAATATAACATTAGGTGACACGGACAATAATTATAGTGAGATAAGAACACATTTACACCATATATACAGAAAACATAAAATAAACAAAAGCACAATAACAACTAAAAAATAATAAAAAATTATACACGATAAATAAAAATAAAATAACTATAAGATAAGTCAATTTTAAAAACACAGACATACCTTCACTAATTTTATGAATTTATCGAAAATGTCAGCAACAATTTTGATAAAACTAAATTTAGTTTTTAATATAATGAGGGTATTAACTAGTGTTTCAACTATCCCGACAAGGCTAACTGTCAAATTTTCAAAACGTCTTCTTCTAAATTACCTTTAATTTTTTTATTATAAATAATTAAAGGTCTCAGATTGTTAGTAGTAATACGAAACGAATAAATATGAAATATGTAAGAATTTGATAATTAACTGAAGGAGAAATATTGTCTTTCTTAAGTAGAAAATTAATTTTCAGAAATGAGAGTATAACATAGATGTATGATATGCCGTTGGAAAGCTAATTTTTTTTTTATTTATAAAAATTAATATCTAACAAATAAGGTCATAGAAGGTAATAAAGAGTGACAAAAAGCTAATGAATTTGAATTATTGTTGTTAATGTCTTCTTATATATTATTGAATGGGAAATAAACGTTTCCATCGAAACTGAATGGAATTTCCGTGGAAAATTATTTATTTTTTCAGTTTGATAAATTAAAACACAGAATTTTCATGGTTTATATAAATTGTCTTAAATTTCTATTGATGATTAAAGTAATATTCTTAGTAGGTTAATTTTCGTTGATTGTTTTGATGGATATCTTGATTAATAAATAATCAGGATTTTCAGTCAAAATATGGTTATTATGACGTATGTGAATCGTCATCAGGTTTCTGGTTTACATAGCATAAGAACTGTATGGTAAGATGCCATAAGCAAATTAAATATTCGGTTTTAGGTTTGTTCGGCATTCTCTATGTATGGTCTAAAGAACTTCATTTTCATTGGATTAGAATTTATATGTTTGTCATAAAATGTTTCAACATTATTTTTTTCTATTTCGTTTCAGCATCTTTTTTTATTGATATAAATTACTACCTAATGTCAAACATAAATTTTACACGGTTTAAAATTAAATTTTGTTGTAAAGAAAATACAATTTTTTGCCTTTTCCCCCCTTACACATTTCTGAAAAATACTATTTTTAATTTGACTGGTCGAATTTCAGTCCATAGTCTATATTTGAGTTGAATTGGTCACCTCGCACCATTATAAGTCAGGTAAAACATCTTTAAACAGTTCCATTTTAATACTTTCTGTGAAAAGTATTTAAGAAAAAACTAGTTTAATATAAGTTCCAAGCAACTCTTTTGTAATAAAATTTTAAAGTTTGACCGTTATTAATTGAAGTTTAAAAAAAAAAGTTATAACTGAGTAGTAAACAATAATTGGTATTTGATTACAGATATAATTTATTTGAAACAAATTACTTGGTTCTGGCTTGTCGTTTGTTTGAGTAATTTTTTAGATTGATTTTTTGGCGAAGTGAATTGTTTCAACACAACTTTTAAATAAAAGTTTTTGAAAATAAAATTTATGTAAAACCTTTACTTGAGAAAGTAAAATACAGATTTCAGTCATACAGAAATCGGTTAAAAATAAAAATTCAAATTTCATCTCAAGCCCTGGTTTGAATTATTTTCACGAAAATTAAGCTTATGTTCCCTGTGTTAAATTAAAAATTGGAAGGATGAATTCTTAGTAACATGGAAAATATAATTTTACAATATAGACTCCGCTAGTGGTAACAATTTTGATTAGGGTATGAGAAAATTAATATAAATGAGAAAAAATCGTATACGTTTCATATCTATTGTTGTCTACCAATAACAAAGAACTGACAAACAACTTAATTTAATATTGAATGTGGTGCCAAGTAAATTATTACCAATACCCCCTCCCCCCCTCCCAAAAAAAAAACATCAATCCAATTAACATTCCATAAAAGAATTGTTTATAACAATGATGTTATTCTTGGATACATTCGTATAAAAAGACAGATTGTTTTGAGAACGACTATATTTGTCTACATCAACATTTTAATTTTATATAAATAAGCATTGATCAAGATTGAACACAATGATAACTTAATTGCCTTCGGTTCGCAAGATAAAATTATTAGTCATGATTTCCTGATAAACAATATCAGATCTTAGGCTCCTTTTAGTCGGCTGTTTACAAAAGAATAGAAAAAAACTTAAACAAATTAACTGCGGCTACTATTTTCCATTTCAATTTTTTTTTTTTAGCAAATTTCCAAATTTCTTTGTTAAGATATATTAAAATATGCCACAATTCCATTTCTTTCCATTTCATTAGTTAATTAATTTATTCGATTTAATTAAATAAATTAATTAAATCTAAGACATTCAAATTATTCAAACTGAAATGTCGCTAATATTAAAAATGTAGATTTTTTTTATAATACAAAATTTTTATTTGTGAAATTAAGGAGTTGAACAGCGTAGGGACAGTAACAGTAAGATTTCAAGCAAGATTGTACATTTTTGTTAAAAAAATGATAATTTTGTTTCTGCTGTTTTATTTGTTTTCGCCATTTTAACGAGGCTAAGGATTTTTGGAGAAAACCATATTTTTGTCTGGTTTAAATTTCGAAACCAGATAGCCCTGGAGCCAGGGACCCAAAAATCGACCTGATCGCAGGCGAATATTTGAGTGTAAATTACGGAAGTGCATGTTACTCTAAGTAAAATTAACATTGTCTGCCATTCCAAAGCCGCTGCTTTCAAAAATGGCGACTGATTTAAAGAATATTATTCTAGTAACTTAAAGATCGAAACGGGAAATCCATTGCGAAAATTAAAACTTTTTTGGGTTTTATCATCAAGGAAGATCTTTTTTACAACCAAAAAAGTAAAAAAAATTCGATATTTTTTCACCTATAAGTCTTAAACGATACATCAAAGCAAAAAATATTCTCTTTAATAAATTACAGAATGATAAATTGAACTAGTATATAAACATAGTAATTTGGTTACGTAGTAAGGTATACAACAACTGCCAACCAACGTCGATTTTGACCAAATTAGTAAAAAACTGAGACAAATTACTATAAATGGCCCTGTAACTTGGAAATGAGTTCCCTTAGGGGAAAAACCCATAGAATCAAAGTTTTAAGGAATCAAATTTTGGGTTCACTGAGTACTGATATTTTTATTGATGGCCGATTATATATCTATTATATATATAATCGGGATCCTTTATTTCTTTATAATATTCGGTATCTTTCGACACATCCTTTATCAAAATCCTTTACTGCTGATATGTGGAAAAGAGCCCTATACTGCATGTAACAGACTCTAAATAATAATAATTCAGTAGAATAGACATCTATATTGTTGAAATATTGAGCTTCACTTAGTAA